>JAHWFP010089116.1:43911-70763 GCA_023313725.1 Lithobius niger
CATTTCGGTATCAATGTGGCAAGAACGCGATACCTTCATCAGAGTACAGTAAAAAGTAAACTGTTAAAACACCTTACATTTGTACATTACAGGGTGTGGCCGAAGTGGCCTTCAGCTGAACTGCATTGGCAAGTGAGCAGTGTCAAGCAGGAGTGTGGAATGAACAGTTTTTTTCCCCACTGTTCAGTCCACACTTCCTGCTTGACACTGCTCACTTGCCAATGCAGTTCAGCTGAATGCCACATCGGCCACACCCTGTAATGTTCAAATCTAAGGTGTTTTAACAGTTTACTTTTTACAGTACTCTGATGAAGGTATCGCGTTCTTGCCACATTGATACCGAAATGCAAGGTTTTGTTTTTCCTCGCTTGCGCTGTTGGCTACAGTGTTTTTATCCCAGTTAGATGCTGTACTTACGAAATTAAAACGCCAGGTAAAAATTAGGCCAGAATCTGAAAAATCGGGCCTAAAATCAAAAACTAGGCCTAAAGGTTAACATATTTTTAACCTACAATTATGATAGTTAAATTATGTGATAGAATATATATTATTATATGATATAAAATTATATTATAAATTATACTTTATCTAATAGAGATCGTTGTTGCATTGCGTGACAGAGGTGTGCGCCTCAACATTGGAGGAAGTGTACAGAAGACTGGCTTCAACTAGCTAGTCGCTGCCTCAGTTTGTATTTCGATTATCCCTTCTTGTCAAAACTACCAACAGTAAGTAATGATCATACAAAACCCCATAAGGGTAATGGGACCCATGAAGTTTTTGCCATAGAAAGTAGTGACAACAGAGCCGAAATGGCTGCCACCAAGTTTTTGGTCCGAACCGTGATCGCCCAAACATAACTGACAACACCGAGGTCTCAGTTAAGATTGAGTGATCAGGGTTGGGACGGAAAACTTGGTGGCAGCCATTTTGGCTCTGATATCACTACTTTCTATGGCAAAACCCTAATGGGTCCCTTTACCCTATGGGGTTTTTATACGACATAGCCCTTTTGGTCGTTTTATGGTTTTGCTTTAATGTAAGTATTGATTGTGAGCTCCTTATGAAAATATCACTGTAAATCGTTTCTTGAAGAGCCTGAAGAAAATCGTAACTTTGGTATATTTAATGGTCGCTGATTAATTATATTTCCAATAAAGTGGCCATTATTTTCATTTGATTGTAAAACAACTGAGCAGTATTAAGTTAGTTTCGTTTAGATTACTTTATTACTTTTGCAGTTTATTAAAAGCCAAAATATTGCGTTTTTCTCCGCCAATCGACCAAAATCAAGATGGCTGCTTCCTCTCCGGTTACGTTTTTCAAGCGCCAGGCTGCAGGAAAGGCTTTGACAAGCTCTCAGAAGCAGACGGTTTTGAATGTGTACAGCAAACTTCGGCAAAAGGATCCACTTAAAAAGCGTGAAGACCATTGTAGCTGAAACAGCAGAAATAACTGGAATTTCGAAGACTTCCATCTTCAGTATAAAGGCCGAGTTATGTTCAAGTGCGGGCCGCTTTACAACTCCCGAGAAAAGGCGTCCTGGCTCCGTCGGTAAACGATCGCGGCTGAAAATTTACGACGACTTCACGCAGTCAGCAATGTGGAAATCAGACGGCTTGTCTGATATTATTGTTGAGAAACTTCAATTTACCGTTAATGGATCAAGTGACGAAGATTCAAGTATGGAAGAGGAAAGTGACTCTGCTTCGAGTGGAATTGAAGATATTGCTGAATACACACAATCATTACCGTCTGCTGAAAAAACGGCCCTTTTCAGGGCCACCAAATTCAGGAAAGAGACCAAGTACCTTGTTTTTTTTGTTTTTTTTTCAATAAACTAATAAAATATTAAAAACCAAAACCCAACACCCCTCCCTACTTCCCCTCCTTCTTTATTAACCACCTGTTATAACAAAAAATAGCCTAATCTGATTCCAAAATGATTGTAAATTGTTGCCTCCAGATTTACTAAAGAGACCACTTTCCTTTTTTTTTTTATTAAGGTCTTAATAAACTAATAGTTTTTTTTTTTGGTTTTGTCCTCTTTTTTTTTCCCTTTCATTCCCTTTTATTTTGCTTACGTTCTTATTTGTATAGCGCAGATTATAACAATGAACGAAAGCAAAATAAAAGAGAAAGAAACTAAACAAAAAAAAAAGGACGAAACCAACGTAAATAATACGTAAAATGTTAAAACCAAAGCCCTCCCCCTCCGTTGCTCATCCCGGTTATGAATAGCCTGTAAAAAAAATTAATCCGAATTTAAAACGATTGTAAGTTCTTGCTACCAGAATCACTCAAAAGTCCAATTTCCTTGCTTTTAAGGTTTTAATAAACTAATGAAATACTTAAAAATCAAAGTGCAACCGTTCCCCCCCCCCCTCCTTCTCCTGGTCATTTTCCCCTTCCCTATTTATTATCACCAATGATAAAAAACAACATTATTCGAGTCTAAAAATATTGTAAGTTGCTTTCCCTTTCATTTGGCCGCTAGCCTAAGCTAAGCCAAGAAGACGTAAACAAAGCGGAGGAATATCTGAATTCGTAAGTAGTCCGTGATTAGTCCTTGAGCTCTGTTCGCGTTGGTCCACGGTTGACCCCGATTTTAGTTTAGATTATTATTATTTTTTTTTTTTTTACTCAAGGAGCGGTAACCCTACACGGATTTTCTTCCCCATAAACAGTTTAGTAGACGGTGATAAGTTACTATTACAGTGTATCACTTGGATTTAATTTTGAAACGGACACAATAAGTTATCCGTTGTTACTCGGCTAATGGAGGACAATTATTTGATAACAGATGGCGTGTTCCCAACGTTCACGAAAATAGCATTACAAATGATTACAATCTTTGGATTTAAAACATCCTCAAATGTCAAACCATAAACGGCACCTATTGGATCCAAATGTAAACTGAATGTCAAATTTCTAGCATTTCTGTCGCATAAATTATTGTATCTGAGAGGAATTAGCTAGTAATAAGTAGTAGCTGCTAGCATGAAATCAACGATGTTGAGGTACCTTTTTCGTATTGAAATCCTTAATGCACAGCTCTGAAACAGGATTTTCTGTTGTCCACTCGGTAAACTCCGTCGATCTATACAATTTCCAAAGCTTTCTGTTGCTTTAATGATTAGCATTCAATACCATAAAACGCCGGTTTAATGTCTCGGGTAAGAGAAGCATTAGCTAGCTTTCGCCTAAACACTGATAATGAACAACAACTATTGAACAGCAACAATCAGACGGCATTAACTACACGCCATGAATCCAACAATCTGAACTTGATGGGCGAAGCGCTAGCGCGCTTCTAGATATCTTGGAATAAACGGCTGCTGTGGCCCATTTTTTATTATTTATAATTTATAATAATGAAAAAGTGCCTTATGTAACATTGTTTAAGTGGGGTTTTATTGCATACTCGTTGTAAAGCCCGACATGAAGACGGGCGAATCTTGGAATCCTGCCCCATAATAGTGAAATTTCAGAGGATACAAATTAAATAACTGAATACAGTGAATGGCCGATAGGGGCATCCTATGTTGGTATTATCTCAAGATCAGCAACAAAAATACATGCCGATACCGAGACCTGCAAGTTCTAGCTCGCTCTTAAAATAGGATGCTCAATAACTTATCAACCAGGAGGGATTAAATGCGAGAGGTCTGTGGCATTAAAACAAACAGCTAGATGCTCAATTTTTGGCCTACAATTTTTTTTAACTACAATTAAATTTAATAATGTACATAAAGTGAAGGGTTGTACCAATGAGTTTTAAGTTAAACGCTGCTAAATTAAAACTTAATATTCTAACCAACTATTTTTCTTTTAACTAATGGAGCATTTCAAACTCATGTTGGGAATTGATTGGCTATTGCATTGAAGTCATTATCAAAGAGGTATCACGAAAGTGTCGGTTTATGGTTAGCTTAACGATCAGATAGGGCAGTCAGAAAGAACAGGAAAGAGGCATAGCAATTAAAAATGTTCAAACTGGTGGCACAGCCTACCAGGCAAGAGTAAAACCGAAGATGGCGTTTTCGTCCTCGTCGTGGATGAATCGCACATTCCTTCAGACTACACAGGGCTATATCGAGTTATTGAAGCCTATGAAAAATTGGCTTACATTAGTGGCGGGAAACTGACAAAGTAAGGTGGTAGACATTTATTGTACATTATTCGAGTTAGAACGGAAAGTTTCATCAGAGCAATAACCCTGGCAGGGGTTAATATGCTGTGGAGTATCCGTGAATGTTACGGTTCCAATTCAAAATGTAATAGTTTACATTTTCGTAGCAGGCTTTCTGTTAGCAACACTTAAACATTTCTTTATTACAAAAAAATCATTTGATCTTATTATTTGAAAGCAATAATTCTATTTTCTTTTTCGATTTAATTTCGTAACATCACAACGAATAATGATCATGATACATTTTTGACTTATTAGACAAACTCTTTTGTGATATATAACCGTAAATGTGTCATTTAATTCGATCAGAGTTAATGGTACTTCAGTGCACTCAATATCGAATTACATTCAAGTTCAGGTGGACCAACACACTGGATTTCTATTGAATTCAGTAGGCTATTTCACGTTACTTTAGCGTTCACAATTAATATTCTCGCATGCACTGCAATTAACAGCATGTATATATTCGCCTATACCGTGCTGAAATCAATACTGTTAACTTGAGTTATACCAATACTTGCGGCAATGATCTGTGAGAATGGTGTGTTTAAGTGGTGTGTACTTTTGTCAAGATTGGCAAGATTTGTCAAGTTGGCTAGATATGAAGAAGTTGTCTAAGAAAACACTACTTTCTTTGCCATTTGAGGTAAGATGTGCTGTTTAATATATTGAAGTAATATATAAAGTTCTGTAGGAACGAGGAACAGTGTTAATTGATTAGGTTTACACTAGTATTTGATTGGTCATGAGAATATATCTCGATCCACGCAGTATATTAAAATAGAAAATTCAACCGTTGCTTAGACTTTTATCATCAGATTTTCCTCACCTCTATACATCAATCATTTCCTGGGTAAGCTATCTTGCAATGAAAACCAGTCTAAGGTGGATGCATACTTTGAGTACAAATAATTGCCGAGTGAGTCTGTTCGCGTCATAAGCTGGATCATAGACTTGATACCGTCTAATACTCCTCGTTCCTATTCTTCTCTTTATGACTGATGTTAAATATAGGCTTACATAATCGTCACCATTTGGTAATAACATTTTGGGAAGTTATACAGATTATTCTTTTTGACGTGCACTTATGTGCATTAGTCGTTCACTAGCTGACCCAGGCGTGTTACAGCAAACATTCACATCCTCACGCCCTCCACCGCAAGCTGCTCCCCCCCCCCCCCCGTCATTCTCTCCCTGAGCTCGAATGCAAAGGCTGCTCGCCTGCTCGCTTCTGACCGGATGTCCTGTTCGCTTCTAGCTGGACGTCATGATCCCTCACCATCATCATTAAGTCTGCTCCTAAGCGAAATATATATATATAGATGGTCTTTGCACCAGTTTGCTAGTTTAAGTATCCCTGACTTTGTGGCCGTGGAACCAATTACAGTAAATGAAAATACGTCTTGCAATTCTACTACACGTGTCTGTTAGTTTGTTTTATAAGCTGCATGTGGCATCCATTTAAAGGCCAGTTGCCACCAAATTAGCATTGTAGCATCTAGTTAGCATTGTAGTTCTCTCTCGCAGGAAGCAAAGGAATGCACAAAGCAAAATATTAAACGCTACAAACAAGCCACGTGATTCCTTAATTATTGAGTAAAAATTTGGTACGCTCTCGTGCACCCGGAAACAAGCCAAAAAGATTAACGATACTGATGTCACCAGATGACGCCACGGAAAATATAAAGAAAATCCGCTGGCGCCATCTAGTGACACTAATATCGTTAATCTTTACAGCTTGTTTCCAGGTGCACGAGGGCGTACCAAATTTTACTCAATAATTAAGGAGTGACGAGGCTTGTTTGTCGCGTTTAAAAGTTTTGCTTTGTGCATTCCTTTGCTTCCTGCGACAGAGAACTCGGTAGGCCTAGATGGTGCAATGCTAATTTGGTTGCATCCGGCCTTTAAGTAGTATCGTTCGTGCTAATGTACAATTCGTACGCATTATAGTATTGCTAGGATGAAATTCTTGCGAACTTAAAAGTAAGTATAGGTGAACTAGTGCAGCGCATTTGGTTTGTTTAAACTAGGCCTATCACAGTGGTTGTTCACTATTATGTTCTGCATGTCCATTTACTGTAGAATTAATCTGGGCTTCTAAATTCGAGTTTGGAGTCTTTCGTCGACACGAATACATCGATGGGTCAAAGGTTGGACTGATTGGAAGCAAACGTGCAAATCGGCTTTTCCGTAAGGCTTCCATTCCATATGGAAAATCGTAACATTTACTGCCACTTTCATCGCCACCACTGTGTTGCAACATCTGCTCTGCCCATTTAGTTATACCTCGTTCTTCAGGGGTTCCTAGAAGAAAAGAAAATAAACATTTTTCATTTCAGCTCACCAAAATAGACCGTTCTAAGAGTGTCTTAAGGTATAATAAACACAATCCTTACAACAAATGAATTGCTGTGGACCAACAGTGCCACACACAAATGGTTCACTTACGTATTTAACATATTTACGTTAGGGTTAAATAATAACATGAATAACTAATGGTGAAATCCTTACGAAGTTACGTTTACACCACGAATTTAAACCACTAAATGTGTCAATATTTAACTCGTATTAAAACAAATATCACTTGACCAGGATTTTTGCTGCCGAGACAGTAGTAAACCATTTAGCAATGGCGGACAATCAGAGTGGACTGTGAGCTGCGTAAAAGTACGAATATTAGCCACCTTTTACGGTTTTGCATACTATTTTTTTTATTAATTTTGTATTATTGCAAAAGAAAATGTTGTTGAATTCTCATAGGTTTTAAAATGCTTCAACTCCTATAATACAGCATACTTTAACAAAATTTTAAACCTTACTATGTGTGACCATTAATGTACAAAATTATTATCAAGAAAGGACCAATGTCGTATTTTGTGATTTTATTAAACTTAAAGTCTAGGCTAATGATTTTTTGTGTTGATGTTTAAATCGGTGGTAAATTATTCATGCAGGGCGACATAAAGATGCGCACAGTTCCAATCCATCAGAGATTAGTTTCAACTTACCTGGAATAGTATTGTCGAGAATAAATCCTAAAACCCCACCAATGAACATACTCGTACTTAACAAAACTTCAATTATGCTATCCAATTCTGCAGATCCTGAAAAAAAATACAACGATCCGCTGATGAAATACGCATAGATATCCGCAATGTTTTTTTTTTTATTTCGAAAATTTTAATTCACAAATCTCTTAGTTATAAAGCCTGTGATTGCTATGAATTTTTTTTTTTGTGTGTGAATAAATTTCAAGTTTAAAAATGCTTGAATTTGCTAAGTGTTGTTTCGATTTTCACAGTAAACAGTTTTCACATAAAATTGTTAAATGTAACAGTCTTGAAGTACACTCTTGTTATACCACAGGGAACTGCCAATGTGCGACCAACTAGACAACAAAAACCAGACCCGGTCTCTTCAAAAACATATTGATGGCTGGTAATTCTGAGCTCTATTTCTGAACAGACCTATATTTCCGTAACCTAGCCTTGTAATTCTTCGTGAGTTATAAAGAAGCCAAAAGCCTTAGGATACAATGGCTACCAACCCCAATAGAAAAATTACACTGGCTACATCACGGAAGGAAATGAAGTTGTGTTACGGAGGTGACACTTGAATGACGCGCCATAACACTTGAATTTTCTTTCCTGTTTTAGATGGCTGCATGCTGGCTTTCGTTGCAGTCTCGAATGCTACGATGGGAGCAGTTTACTTTTCTTCTTAACTGTAGTTTCATTTCTCTTCGTTTGACAATACTGATATTTAATAAAATATTTAGTCAGGGAAAAGTAACATGTCTCATCCATAAATAGTTTCTTATTCAAGAATTTCTGGAACAAGAAATGTTTCGTATCAAGTCTTACTCCTTGTCACGTACATAAGGGGCTCGTTTTTTTTTTGTGTGTTCTATTAGTAAATTGTCAATTCCGAGATTCGATCGTTTGGTTTACAAAACAAGGACTTGACCTCTCGGATGTATTTTTTTTTACTTCGCTAAGCTCCAGCGACCCTCAAAAAGGTCACATTTCGCACTAAACCTATTTTCGTCCATTCATCCCCATGCGTAGGATCCATGCCGATGGTAAAGGGGATAAAATTAGCCGAAATTTCACACGCAGTTTATTTTAAAGGGTAATAAGGTGCATTGTGTTTGGTAACAAAGAAACACGATGGACCCAATACTCTGCAGCATTACGAATGAGGACGAAAAAAATCACGTGTCATCCATTCACAATGTTGGTTCCGTTGTGTTTCTTCATTTATTACTAACATTTATAGCTAATTTCTAAATTCTGTTCACCTTGTTGTAGCCTTGTTGTTTTACCAGGGTTGGAATCTGGAGTTTAGGCAGCCCTGGAATCATTTTGTTGTATACTAACGTTAGTTCACATGGCATGTACATGTTTGTCTATGGAGGTATATGAACGACTGGGTCGCTGTGTCCTCCGGGTTTCCTCAAGGGTCTGTCATTGGCCCAATGCTCTTTAATCTTTTTCTCAGCGACCTTTCAAACTCAGTTGTCTTTTTCAATCGGAGTTATTCTGACGATCTCAAGCTTCTTTCCTCGGCTACAGTCCACCAGTCTCTTCAAACAGATACCGAAACCACCTCTGCGTGGACTTCCACGATTGGCTTCACTTTCAACACAGAAAAATGCGTTGTTCTGCATTTCGGGCATAATACTCCACATTGCACTTATTACCTTAACGCGCTACTATCTCGCTTAAGATTTCTCATCTTGACCTTGGTATCATGATTGACACAACTCTTAAATTTCACTCCCGTGCAGACAAGATTATTTCCAAGGTTCTTAAAAAAGTCCGCATATATACTGAAAAGTCCGTATACACATTTTTCTCGGGTCAAGCCTAAACTTTGTATTCTGTAAACCTTCCGCAGACCAACTGGAGAACTGTTCTCAGATCGCTCGCCCCTGCTGTGCTTGTTTCCTTTCCCGTTTGGAAACCTGCCAGTGTCATCTTCCTTTGTGGACCACATAAATCCAATCCTTGCTCCAAACGTCTTCAGCAACTCAACTTGTCTCTTTTAACACTCGTTTCCAAAGTGAGACCTCATTCTCTCCTATCAGATTTTGAACCATCTCCTTGATGTTAACTCTGCCGATTTCTTTTGCCTTTCTACCTACAACACCAGGTATGACATTCGTAAGGACAGGTGTGCTTTGCGATTGGCTTATTTTTGTCGATCGTGCGTTTAACACTATCAACGCTGGTGGGGAAGAAGGGGCGCCAATTGTCGGGGAGATATTCGGAGCAGTAAAAGGTGGCACAGTTAAAGGTGGCAAATGCCACGATCTCTTCCATGTTAGAAATCGCTGATTGTCTTGCATCTGCACTTGCTTGAGTCTCGAGTAATAACCATTCTATCAGGGTTTCCTCGATATTCAGCATATGGCGGAGGCTCAGTCGCTAGACTTCCATTCTGATCGTCTAGAGGATGCACTTATTACCTTAATAGCGCTCACCAGGCAGGAATGTACCATTCACCAGACAGGAATTTGCTTCAGTTTTGACCAAGTCGCATGACACTACACATGGACCTGATGAAGTCCACTGCTAGCTGTTGAATCATCTGTCTCAGGCCTCCCAGCAGTTCATGCTGGCGATGTTCAACTGTGTGTTGCAGAGGGCTCTATTACAGCTGGATGAAAGATGGCGGTGATATTTCCAGTTGTAAAACCAGAAAAGAACCCGATCTATCCATCCAGTTAACATCTCGCTGACACCTCGCTAACTAGCGGTGTCTGTAAACTTAGAGAACGGATGGTCAATGATGTCGATCTGGGTGCTGGAATCACAGGGATTATTATGCGCATCCCAATGTCACTCTTGCCTTTTCAGTCAACTGTTGTTCATCTGGTTGTTCTTGAATTGGACCTGAGGATAGCTTTTTGCCTGTAAAGACATCTGGTTCAAGTCTATTATGACTTGGAGAATGTGTACAACACGATTTAGCATTACAGGGTTCTCCATAACCTCTACAACTATGGTTGAAGGGAGGGATGCCGCTTTTTCTTTCAGCTCTCTTCTCAGGCTGTTATTTTTGTGTTCATGTTGGGACAACTCTTTCGTGCTTAGGTTATTTGGAGAATGGTGAACCTCATGGATGTTTTCTTAGTTTCATCCTTTTTGACGTTACGATTAACTCCATTGCCCAGCAAGCCACTGCTACTCGATAATTTTTTGTTGATGCCTTTGGACTTCACTTTTGTCTGATGCAGATCTGCGAGTGGCAGCTGCAGCTGGCAATTAACAGAGTCCAGAGGTGGGCAGTCTGTAATGGTTTCTACATTTCTCTGGACAAAATAGTGTGGGTTCTCTTCTTCCGTCAATGTCCTTGCTTGCTCTTAGGACAGGCACAAATTCCTTTGGTCCTAGGAACGTTTCCTGGGTGTGCGATACTAGCTTGTCTTAGGTTTCACACTTATGCTAACTTTAAAAGAAGGGCTTCCGGCCCTTAACTTCTTACAGGTTCTGTCGGACACTTCACGAGGTGCATATCGCACTGTCATAGCCCTTGTACACAGCAAGCTTGATTATGCTTGCATGATTCATGATTCGGCTAGTGACTCGACCTTCCAGATATTATACCCTGTACACCTAGGTAGCCTGTGGTTATCGATGCGGGTGTGAAGGTTATAGCTAGAGGTCAGCCTCTATGCTGAAATTTGGAGCCAATGCTGGCCATTTGCCGACAGCAGCTAAACATTCACTATGCTGTGTGACTGCGTGCCTTGCCATCCAGTCATGCTTGGCCCATGGTTTTTAGACGAGACTTCAGGAGAGGCAGACGCAGGCTGGGTAAAAGTAAAATCCGTGATAGGCTCCAGCAGTCCTGTTGGAAGACGGCCTTTGAAATGCCCGGCATGTTGAGATTTGAGGAAATGCCAGTGACCCCTTCGCGTGTCACAAGTGATATTTTCACATTCCGTCTAGCAGCCCTCCCAAAACTTCCCAAAAAGCTCCAAAAAGCCCTCCCAAAAGCTGCGAGGCACTTGTAGGAGTTCTGGTAACTGTGTTATCAGTATGTCGGACATCGACGGATTTTCACTGACGGCTTGAAGTCTGAAGTTTGGCATGGCATGTGCTTGTGTGCATGAGGGAGTGACTGTTTCGCATCACCTATCATCAAGCTATTCTGTGTTTTTGGTACAGCTTCCGGCTGTTGAATGGCTCTTCAACCTTCGGGGCGCATGTATTTTATCATTATTAGTGATTCTACGAGTGCCCTGGAGTCCTTGCCGAAATACAACCCTCGGAACCCCTTCACACTGACAATCCAAGCTCTGCTTTCCTGATTTCGGCCAGTGAAAGACTGTGATTTTCTGCTGGATTCCAGTTCATGTTGGGGCAGCTGCAAATGCACACGCTGGTCCTGTCGAAAAGGATTTCAGCCTTGGTCCCACAGACGCCTTTCGAACTCTACGTCTGAGGTTGCATGCTGCTTGGCAGACCTTTGAAACCAAAGGCCGAGGTCCTACCATTGAGCCATACTGACACGGCCTAACCACTAGGCCGTATCAGTATGGATCAGCAGTAGGACCTCGGTCTTTGGTTTCAATGGTCGTGGGTTCGATTCCCCACTCAGGCAGCCTGACATTTAAGTCCAAAATGCAACGTAAATAGATTTGCATCTGTGTTTATTTAACTCTTGTTGAGCCGTCGGCTTTCCGTCCTGTTTAAGGACAAAAAAGGTGGCAATAAATTGCGGGATATTAAAGGCTCTGTCCAGGCATGTCACTCGGCCTGTCACCACAGTCGCCGACAGGAGGTTGTGTTGGCCCGTTTTCATAGTGGTCACACCAACCTTACACATTGCTTCCTTTTGAGAGGATGCCCCTCCAGAGCCTCACTGGTGTCACCAGCCACTTACAGTCCATCATGTGTTGGTACACTGACACCAGCTCGCTGTTTTTCATCACGGCTTTAATCTTCTGCTAGATTTAGTGTGTCAGATGGGCGACGTGTCTGTCTACCTGTCTGGGAGTTTGCACATCCAATAACGTATTTCAACCACACACCTTAATATTAATCTTACCTGTTGCTATTGCTTTGGCATTATTTTTTATCCACAACGGCAGTGCAAGGCCACAAAACAATGGAAAACCTGCAACGATGAGGTTTCTTGGTGCCTTAAAATCAACGAATTGCAGATTGGCAAGACCCACAGACGCAATTAGGCTCAACATAACAAAGAAAGTACCACCAATGATTGGTTCCGGCATTGCTGCAAATAATGCGCCAAATTTAGACATGAGTCCAAAGAATACCATCAAGAGACCTGCTGCTTGCAAAACTCGTCTACTTGCCACCTGCAATGATAAACCAGCAAGAAACAAATACATATTAACACATCCGTACTTCAGTACTTCTATGGGCTATGGTAAACAATTAGTCCAATTAGTTTTACATAGGTGTTCCAGATATAAAGCTATTTAGTTTTGCTTGGCCACACTCCAGTTTATTGTTACGAATTTATGCTTTACTACAGACCCTGCACTGTGTTAGTCTCCTAACGGTAAGTTTTAACCTTGAACCTTTTTAAAATTTAAGAAAGATTAAATTATGATTTGAGTTTGACCCTCTTCTAAATGGTATAACTAGTAAGGTCCCAGTATGTTTCTTCTCGGTCAACTGTAATTCACGCACCTTTGAAATTAGTTACGAATCAAGTAAAATGAAACTGCTGTAAATATTTCTTTGGTCATTGTGTAATTAACGTCCCCCCAACACGTAACTTCTTAACTCTACTTTTTTTCCTCTTCTCTAACTCCCAGACACAAATCGGAAAACTCCAGAAACACGTTCCTCTCTCGTCTACTCCGTTACATGTACAGCTTACTAGGATCGAACTCCTATCAAGTCCTTAATTCAACCCGGTTTTCAGACTGGTAGAAGCAAAGGGAGGAAGGGACAAAGTCATGCTGGCTGCTATTCCCTGTTCTCGGTGATTGTTATGTTGTTTCTTGATACATGCAGGTTGCACGTCACTTGTAGAAAGTCGAAATCTTGGGGGGAAAAACAGAAAGAAAAAACATTTTCTTTTTTTCGGCAGGGTCTTACGCTCTCTACAGTTTTGTTTGAAAGGGCAGTAATCTCCTTCAAACCTGTCCTCACGTTTGAAGCCTTAGTCGGTGGGGTTAAGTTGCTGAAAGAGCTTGGCGTTTGATGTCACAACTTCAAACGGCTGAAAAAGCTTTACGGTCTTCCTTAACTAGTTTTGTTTATTGTCGTGTTGTTCAATGTTGTGGCTCTACTAAAGCCAAATTTGGAAGCCAAGTTTGGGATCGCGCTCCCTAAAGCTATCTGCACCGCATGAAAGTATTTACTTTCATGAAACCCACTAATAGCAAGCTAGTATCTAGAAGACAAAAAATCAACGTTATTCACTCCTTTTTTCAAAAAGAAAACGTTAAGGTGTGTCACTAATCGTTAGTTTTGGACACTTCAGCCTTTTCTGTCACAGTGTTATTTTTCCTCAGGTGCCTAGAAAACATCCAAACTACCTTAGCTGCAAAAGACCCTAATATCTATTGGTCGCCATGATTATGTACATTGTTTTCTGGATAGGACCAAGAATTTATAGGGTTGAGGAGGAGAATTTGTGACTGAGATCAGTGCTGAAACGTCTTAGATTCATTCCTATTAGTTCCGTCTAAGATCATAGAGGGCGCCATGAGTTTTACGTGGGAATTTCTATGCAGTTTTCAGCCTAAAATTTAAATTACTAAGCGAAACTAGCTTGTAATTAATTATTTAGTTTAGCTTAGTTGTAATTTAGTTTACTTTAATTTGGGCTGCAAAATGAGCAAAAATTACCACATGGAAAGCGTGGCGCCCTCTGAAAACTCGGACGGAACTAATAGGAATGAATGTAACACGTTACAATAGGACTTTTTACAGTTACAAATTCTCCTCCCCAACCCTATAAATTCTTCATAAGACGGATAACACACGGTGGCTCAATGGTATATTTGAATATGTCTGTATACATTTCGTAATACAGCCTCAACTAAGTTTACTTGAGAAGTTTAGACTTAGAAGGGTTTAACCTTATCACATAACCTATTCTTCCTTACGTAACTTAGCTTGTAGTTAAGACAGGAAACAGATTTAAAATAGTAAGTGACACTTTCTAAATAGCCGATCTTTAGATACATTGGTCAGGACCGCAAAGAGAGCGAGCGATAGGGGGACGAGTAGTGGGGGGGCACTGTTCCGGGCCCCACACTGACGAGGGGCCCTCCAACAGTAGAGTCAACCATATCTATAAAAAACGATGGCCTCATTTGGGGTAAGAAGGGCTTCGCTCTTTCATGGTCGTCCCTGGAAATATTATGGCCGTGAATTTTGAATTTTGGTAACTATTTAATACGAAACTTATTCGACTCAATTTAGCTTTAGGCAACTCATTTACGTTTACCAAAGAAATTCTCATGCATGTTCAGTACAGGTGCAAACCTATTTACGTTGCCTAAATGTCAGACTTTCTGAACGGGAATTGAACTCATCCTACCGCTGGCAATTCTTTTTAATAAGCAATTTGTATTTGTGGATAGTTCCCTCTTTACTGTGCTACACATTCACATTCGTAATTAACAATTCATCATGAGGGGGGGATAAAGTAAGGTGTTAACATGACAGTTCCAATGCATTGTCATCGTCCATTTACTATACAGTTAGTTCAATTTTATATCTTGGAGTCTTACATTTTTAGGCGGAAAATGTAATAGCACAACAGAGAAAATCGTGCAGTAAAATATATAAGATTCGATAAGCATTTATTGTGGATCTATATTTCATTGAGATATGACCGGGATTCGATCCAACGAACTTTAGATCACTGAATTTGCCTCTATTACCTGAGCCATCGCTTCGAGGACCTCAACTTGCTATGAAAGCTGTAAAGTCGTAGCCACTACTCCATTATATACTATGTTTCTGTCAATAATGGAATAAGCAAAATGTATTTGCTTACATAAACAGTTTTAAAGTTTCAAAAGAAGTTACTCCGTTAATAGCAGCCACAATGTCTTTTGTCTAATTGAGCTCTCTCTACGAGTGTGTAACTTTCATAACGGGCTCAGAATTTCTTTAATTCGGTATTACGTCAGCAAAGTGAAATACAGATCATAACAAAAGCATACCAATAATATTAGCTTTTTTTAGTGACTGATTTTCGCTGTCGCGTTATTATTTATCCAATATCTTTGCATAATGTGCAGGTATTTGTGAATATTGAGGAAACTGCAGTGTTTTGGACTCGTTTAGGCTCTCTTTAGTTTTTGTATTTTCTAGTTTCTTTTCTCCCACCCATTTTCGTAAAATTTTCTTTTAAGAAAAGTCTAGATAATATAGATAAATAAATTAAAATAAAGGAAAGTCCGACGATTATTCGTCGCAAAACATTTTTATAAAAATGGCCAAACTTTCGCCCACTAGAGAATTTTTCAAGGCCAGAATTGCAAAGCAACTTGCCATAGGATTACGTTGCTATGCAATCCTGACCTTGAAAAAACTACCCTAACGAGGCCAACAATTTTTCCATTTTTATAAAGTGCTTTGCGACTAGGACTCGTCGGACACCCCTTTACTTTGACTTAGTTATCCTTTAAGCTCATCTTAAGGCCGATAAAAATAAATACACTGTGTCTTTTTATTATTTAAACCTCTCAAAGTATGATGTGGTGCTGTAATACATTTTTTTAATGGCGGGGGGGGGGGGGTGCAAGAGAACTTTTTTCTTTTGTTGTGCTCCCCTACAAATGCGATAAAATAGTGTATACTAAACAAAAAATGAATAATGATACTAAAAAAAGAAAAAAAATTGCCACAAAATTAGTTCATTTTTTTATTTTTGTGTTTGTTAACCATGCAGGTATCCTTGTATTTTCCTTGTGTTGTTAAAAAGTCAATTGAATTAGCCTATAATAGTGTGCAATGGAAATTAAGAATGATAACACTCGAAGTTCGCAGTTTTTGCCCAGTTAACTAGTACAGGTGGAATTATTGCTAGGCATTCCATACCTGAACGGTAGCTTTCCGTCTGTCTGTACAGCCAACGTGTAGTAGTGCTGGACAACAGGATGTTGTCAGCTACGGACCGGTACGTTTAATGCCCAAGTAAATTAATAATAATTAACAAAAAAAGAACTATTCCATAGTCAAAGGGGGCAGAATTGTTTATTTTTTATTTATTTATTTAATAATAGAAAGGAGTAACGCTGCCCGTAATTATTTATGCGGGCGCTTATAAGAAACAACAGTGTTTTTTTTTCGCGGTCTAAAAGAAACTTTTATGAAAACGGATTAGAGTGAGGAACATTTTCGCCTTTACCACTTGCATTAGAATGATATCGAATGGTGCTCCAGCTTGTCAGGGAGGATTTTGAAGTCATACTCTTTAAGGTTTTACAAACCGCATAAACGTTTTTTTTTTACGCTGAACCCTTCGGTTGTCATTAGTATAATAATAATAATATCTTTTGCTGGTAAGCAAGGTAAGCAGGAAGCACGGCCGCTTACGCCGCACCCAAGAGAAAAAAGTAAGTAAAAACTGGTTCATAGGTCCGCCTTAGAAAATGGTCAAGTGGTAATTTGCGAGTGATCCTCAGAAAGGCATTGACCGAGGTAGCAGAAACAGTACACTCCGGAAGCAAGTTCCAGATCTTGACTACACAGAGAGCAAAAAAATGCCTTCGGTAGTCTACTCGCCATTCAGATACCTGCATTTATAAGAGTGGCCCCTTGTCTGAGTCGCTGGGAAAAAATCGAAAAAAGGAAGGTCGATTGGCAACTCTCCCCGAACAATTCGAAAAGTCAGTGCAAGGTCAGCCCAAATCCGGCGTAACTTGAGTGGCTGAAGTCCCAATCTAGTTAAACAGTCAGCAGGAGGATGACCTCTTATGTTAGTTACACGTTTTGTGAACTGACGTTGGATAGCCTCCAGGCAGTCAATGTCATGTAGGAGATACGGTGACCATACAGGGCTTGCGTATTCGAGCAGAGGACGAACGTAAACCTTACATGCCCAAACTAAGGTAGAAACTGGGACTTCACGAAACACCGCCTAACCATGGCCAGGCGACGGTAGGCCTGGGCCGAAACTTTGGAGCAATGTAATGAAGATTTTAGATCTGGAGAAAACCAGATACCCAGGTCCTTAACAGTATCCAATACTGAAAGATCGGATGGCGCCTGAATATACTTCAAGTGTGGGTTTGTAGAGCCAATATGAAAAACACCACATTTTTCTCTGGACAGTGGGAGTTGCCACAGCTCCGACCATCGTTGGATAAAGCTCGCATCTGAATTTAAAAGGCAACCATCGTTGAAGCAATGGATACTTGAACAAATTTTAAGATCGTCCGCGAATTTGAAACATGGCCTTGCGCTCTCAGAACAAAATGGGGACAATTCGTTTAGATAAATCACAAGAAGTAGCGGACTGAGGACAGATCCCTGTGGCACCCCGCTACCCACCCGTGCAAATTTGGAGCTGGAGGATTCGACCACCACACGCTTCCGCGACCTGAGAAGAAGTATGCAAGCCAAGCAAGTAAATTTCTACCAACTGACAGCAGCGTTAGTTTATGTATAAGTTTTGAGTGAACAACAGATTCGAAGGCTTTCATAAAATCAGAATGGATGACATCAGTTGGGACGCCTAGGGCGGTTGTGGAACTCCAAAGGTCAAGCACTAACAAAAGTTCTATCACTACAGACCTGCCAGGCAAAAAACCAAACCGGTTACCACCGAGTAACTTCCACTCCTCAAGAAATTGAAGTAAGGATTGACGGATAAGGGTTTCCATGATCTTGCATGGAACAACCGTTAAGTGCGATTGGCCGATAGTTGGCTGGGTTTGAAGTATCACCCTTTTTATAATTCGGGATGACGTTAGCAGTTCTCCACATAGAAGGAACGGAATCCGTCGACACGGATAGATTAAAGGATGACCTGCTTGTAGAAATATGCAGAAATATGCAGGATATGCAGGATGTGAAATTACTAAATTTCATTTCCTGCTTGGGCTAATGTATTTCTTGTCTTACCTTTGTCACTCCAACTATGCCAGTATTTTCAGCATAAACTGAAGTGCCATCGCAAGATCCCAACATTCCTGCTAGCATGACTCCTAGTCCTTCGACAAAAAGACCTCGATTGACAGCATGCATGGGAGTTGCTGCAACTCCACAAACTTGAGCAGAAGCATAGTAATTTCCAATGGACTGAATAACTGTAGCCAGGACAGCTGCTGTAATGCCGCAAACACCAGCAAGGCTTACTGTTGGCATTCCCCATTGACCTGCAAATACAACAAAAATATTAATGAAAGTAGAACGGAACAAATACTAGTCGATGAAACTTCCTCTTTAAGGTTTCAGTTAAACAAAATTAGCAATTTTCGAATCTCGTCTTATGGGATAAATTAAACAAAATTTAACACAGTCGGGAAAGCACAGTTAAACTAGTTACATCATCAAGCACAACATGGGCAAGGAGTTTACGTCGGTGAACCCGTGGGATAAAGTTGTAAGCCTAAAGCTGTTTGTTCTGTACCAGCTAAAGAAACGACAAGCATGGAAAATATATGATTGTTCCTTCCTTATCATATGAGAACATTGAAGGAAATCGAGAAATTTCCTTTGACTTTTAACAAATATTGATCCACAACCCACTGACCTAATTCGATCCAGTGACCTAAAAGGACCCACTAATTGATTTCCAGTGTCTGGAAATACGAAATACATAACAGAAAAATATTCATTCAAACACGAAAAGTGATGCTTGCAACAACTGATTCTAGCTTGTGTGCTTAAAATATACTCCCACCAAAAAATAAATAAATCCATAAAATAAATAAAAACACAAATAAAAGCCAACAAGATACGGTATAGGCAGCTGCCAACTTTTTACATATCTTTTCCATCTCCTACCTCATGCACGTACCAACCCTCACCTGAACGTGAATGCGTCTTTGACGTTTCGTATAAAGCCATTGTATAAACATATAACCAGGAGTAGAATAAAAGACAAGTCGCAAAGATAATTCTATCATATCAAAAACCAAAAACTGGTTAAAGGAGCTGCCAAGTTCCGAATGGTTCGGCCCTTCAAAGGAGTGATATCAACACACCAAAACATTCGCCAAGTTAATCGCACCGCTTAACAGTTCGAAGGTTAAATGAAAACTAGAACATTGCTACTTTCGGTAGCAATGTTCAAGTTTTCATTTAACGTCCAAAGTATTATTCGGTGGGATTAAGTTGGCGAATGTTTTGGTCTGTTGATATCACTCCTTTGAAGGGCCGAACCATTCGGAACTTGGCGGCCCCTTTTACCAGTTTTGGTTTTTGACATGATATCACTATTTTTTTTAATTGTGTATTGAAGTCAAGCACGTTTTAATCCGCAAGCAGTAGCATTTAGACGACCTTGAAGCAAATAATTAGTTGCGAAGAAATTGCGTGTTTTGCCTGGCACGTAATGGGAAATTGATGCCTGATCTATGCACTGCTTGGTACATACGTTTTTTGCGGTGTTAAATCAACCATCCTAAAGCCAGGAAGTAAAATTCGCAGCATCTCTCCCAACCGACCTTGTAAAAAGTGGTGGAATACAAAGCGAGATTACAATATGGATCCATTTGTAGCAAATACTAACGTGCTTTTGCGCCAGCTTTGTGTCAATCATAACTACAACTTCATTTCTATCGACAATGAACTGTGTGCTGACCGCACCTTCTTCTCTTGGGACGGTATACACTTGACGCAGAGAGGGAAGACAGTGCTGCAGAGGGAAATTTGTTCTTTACTTACCCATTCGGAAAACTAGAAACTTTAATTGGGAACTGCACACCATTAACATCCCATCTTACTTTGGATTCTTGTCGTTTCTCTGGACTGCATTGTGTCGAGGGAGATAGGAGTAACTAATGCAATGCTCCACCGACTGGCCAGGCTGTCCAAAACTTGGGTAGCAACGTAACAAATGATTTGAGTTGTGTTTTGATTAACGCTCGTAGTTTAGTGGCTAATGTTGACGAGTTTCATTTTTTATTGTCACGTTAGTCTTATGATTTGGTATTCGTTGTTGAATCGTAGCTAACTCCGGCTATAACCGATTCAATGGTTGTCGGGGGCCAGCCTTATAATGCGATCAGGAGAGACAGTGGTTCAAGGGCTGGTGGCATTTGCGTTGTTCATCGTAGCAGCACAGACATTGTGCTTACTAGGGTAGCCGACAACACCGAGGCGTTATCTCTTATGCTGCTGCCATCGACGGTCAAATTTATTCTTGCGTATATCCCTGATGGCTTCAGTGAATTGCAGCTGTCTTCTATGTCTGATTTTATTAACTCCGAGGTCAATCGTGGCACAACGATTGTTCTTGGAGATTTTAACCTCTCAACCGTAAATTGGTCACTGGCGACAGCCAACAGTCATCACCACCAGACTTTTTAAAATAATATTGCTGAACATGGTTTTACACAGCTCGTTAGGGAACCGACTCGAGGCGACAACATATTGGATATTGTTTTAACCGGATCATTTTTGACGTTAACATCGGACCTCATCTTGGTTTAAGCGACCATTGCATCGTAAATTTCCACTTGAATGGTTCAGCAAATTCCACTGTTCTGAATCACGGCTCTGCCAAAATCAATTATCCGGCATTGAGGGCAGCGCTTTTGGAGGAGGATTGGTCAAACACACTGGCTGAATCCGTTTCGGTTGAGGTCGCCTGGAATAATTTTTGTTCTAATTTTAAAAATAAGATGGTTCAGTGTCGTTTTACTAGACGCACTGTGGCGGCGGTATAAACGGGACCGCTCACTTCTGAATCGTTCTCCTTTCAATGAGTGCAGGTTGCAATACTCCAAGGCTTTACTCGAAAATCGTAAAGCAAGAGAACGATCTGCGCTTTCTGATGGGAGCATTGGTTCCCTATATCGTCTGTATCGTGAAAGAACGAATACTTCCAGATCTATCCCACCATTTAAAGATGATGGCAATTTTATCACTGACCCACTTTGTAAAGCAACGACCTTTAATACTATTTCTTGTAATAACCGAATTGTGGACAACGACTCTCAGCCACCAATGCCAAGCAGTTAGGTGGTAACTCGGGAACGCTGTACAATGATGGAGTTTACCCCATGTAGTGTTTTGAATGCACTTTCGGCTTTAAAACCGTATCACTCGGTTGGTCCTGATGGTTTTTCAGCATACCTTTTTTAAGAGATCAGATCTTTTATTTGTACCCCCTTGGCCCATATTTTTAAATTGTCTTTTTCTTCGGGTCGTTTGCCTACAATTTGGCAACCGCCAATGTAATTCCAATTTTCAAGAAGGGTGATGCTGCAGATCCACACAACTAACAGCCTATAGCCTTGACGGCAGTACCATGCAAAATCATGGAAACTATAATTCGGGACCATATGTCAGTTTATTCTGAAACTCACAAGCTGATTGGGAAATAACCAATTTGGCTTTGTGAGTGGTCGCTCCACTACACATCAGCTGATGGGGGCATTGGATCGGTGGACTGACACTCTATACATTGGTGTGCCATCGGATGTAGTACTTTTCGATTTTAAGAAAGCCTTTGAGTCTGTTGTTCACCGAAAACTTCTCTTTAAGCTCAGATTTTATGGTTTTAATGGAGCACTCTTAAGTTGGCTTGAGGCCTTTTTGCTTGGGCGTACCCAACGTGTGAAAATTGGAAACTCGTTTTCGGAACCAGTGCAGATTGTCAGTGGGGTTCCACAAGGGTCGGTTTTAGGGCCATATCTATTTATTTTGTATTTAAATGACTTGCGTTGCAACCCAGTCAATGCAAGTCAGGAGAAATTTGCTGATGACCTAAAGCTGCACTCTGCTATTGTAAACTCGACCTCAAAATATAAATTGCAACTCGAGGTCAATTTTGTGGCTCGTTGGTCTGTGGATTGGCAGCTGCCTATTTCGGATGATAAGTGCAAATCCTTTCATATAGGACATTCTAACAGCAACCACTCGTATGTTTTGAACCAGACCACTCTTCCGAGTGTTTGTTCAATTAAGGTTCTCGGTGTTTGGTTTGACTCCTCCTTAAAATTCACCACCCATTGCAATTACATAGTGGCAAATGCTAATCGTCGTTATTGTAAACCGGATTTTTAATTCAGGCTGTGTAGAAACTAAAGTCCGTGATTTTAAAATTTATGTTCGCCCTCTTTTAGAGTATGCTTCACATGTTTGGTCCCCTTACCTGTTGCGAGACATTCACCATTTTGAATCGGTGCAGCGTCGTTTTACAAAGTGGCTGCCTGGCCTTGCACAGCTGCCTTATTATCTGCGTTTGAAGCGTCTCGGGCTGGACTCCCTTGAACTGCGCCGACTTAAGGCTGACCTAATTTTGACATTTAAAATTTCTACGCGGCTTTCTGGATATAGATTTACCATTCTTTGACCTTAGCCATGTGGGCAGGACTAGGGGCCATAGTTACAAATTACTTCTCCCCTCAGCCAGACTTAATTAGGGTGGTCCCAGTGTGGAATGCTTTATCTGAGCGTATCGTTGCGGCTGATTCCATCAACAGCTTAAGACAACATCTTGACAAGTTTAACTTTGCCAAATTTTTAAAAAGACCCAATTATGGTGTCGCCTGCTAGTTGGGTTGTGATTGTTGGACTGGTGTATGCCCAATAATGCCTGCTTGTTCATGATCGTGTCTCTCCTAGTGACCATGGCTTTTTTATTATGATGAACTTTTTTATTTTTTATTTTTTCTTGATTATGATTGAGAATTGGTTTAGGCCAGGCTTTAAACTGCAATGCATTTATTTTATTTTATTTATTTTTACTTTTTTTTAAACATTGACAATGGTATGGCTTTTCCCCTCACTCGTCCCTCACGTTTGCGATGCCATTGGGGACCACTGTGTCCCTGGTAGGTCTAACCTTGGTGGTAAGGCATTCGTGACCCACCCTATACCATCAACCCATCCTTTACAGCCTTCGTCTTCGTTTTAAACTTTTAAACTTTACAATTTTTAATTTTTGTTTTAACTTCGGATGGCAGTTAGTGACTACCAGGTCCATGCCATTCCGGTTGCGTTTTCAATGAAATTATATTATTATTATTATTATTATTTATAAGCTACTGGTATAAAAAAGGCACAATGTACGACTTACTATTCAAGTGGAATTTCCAATAGAATATTTATAATCTAGAGAGCAATTAAGCGATTGAACATGTGTGGTTGTGACGACATTTTAGGTAAATAGACAGTAGAAGCACACTAAACAAAGTCAGTCAGTAGGGGTGGGGGGGGGGGAGAATTGTTCACTAAATGGGGTGGGATCAGTGGATCCAAATGTGTCAGTAGCTTAAGTTGGGTCAGTGGTTGAGCTTGGGCCACTCGGTCAAAACGGACCCATGGGTCAAGTTGGGCCCGTGGGACAAATTGAGTCTTGGGGTCAATGGGTCATGGGTCAAGAAATATGCAGGGTTGCAGATAACTTTTTCACCCATCCCCTCCCTGCCAACAACATGAGCACTTCATAGTTTTTAAGCACTAGCCTTGTCTCAACATTACTGAAGCAATACTGCACAAGACAGCAGCCTTGGATACCTGGGTATGGTATCCGAAACCAAGGAGCAGTGTCCATAAGCCTCTTATTAACATCTGTTCTTGCTGGGTCGTGTGCCGAAAATACGTTGCATTCAGTAAGAATAGCACAAATAATCCAGACCAAAATGATAGATAATAGAACCTGAAAAAATAAGAAGTCCAGTTCAACATAAATATTCTATTTACAACTTCCATTCTTTTTGCATTAGTTTCTTTGTACAGTTCAAAAACTTGTGATATAGCACTTGGTAGACATAGTCCATCACATACTCCTTTGTGACGGTAATTGCTACTCTTTAGTAATATGACAATAACATTTGATCCTAATTCAAGGGTCTGCATGGCGGAGGGTTTTTTGATCCGTCTTTAACACTAGCAACCTCAACACTACGGTGTGCAAGTGCGCCTACGGTGTGTATGGCGGGCAGGTTTAACACCCGTCGCGAGCACTAGTCATAAAGAGGTGACGGGACATCCAGACAAACCGGGCCCGGGGTGGCTGCTTAGAGGATGTTTGGCGGTTTGAATCCCCTTTTGGGTTTGATTCCGATTTGCCCATTCTGGCCACTGGGCTTTTCATCCTCATCCCCCAGCATGTTGGCCGTGTGCTGCAACCTAGTAATCCGTGGAGGCGGAGATCCTGGCTTTCGGGCTTTGGCTCCTTATTCCGGAGGACGGGTGGCCTGGGCGAGCCGGCCTAAGGTCAATCGGCTATGACCTTTCGGGTCCTGTCGATGTGGGGAGGCGGCTTGTGCTGTATCCATCTGCATCACGGACCCGAACTGTTTGGGTTATCGAGGGAGGTGGTGTGTACGGCTTCCTTGGTGGCCTCGCCTCTCGGCATGCTTAGGCTGCCACCTCACCGAGATAGACGGCGGTGTTAGCTTCCTGGTGCAGGGCCCTGGATATGCGGCTTCCGGCCCTGCATCACCCGAGTGCCGCGCGGGGCTTTCTTTCCTGGGGAGCGCACCGCCGCGACTTCTTTTTTGCTCTCTATGGCAACTTCTTCCCTCCCCTCCCCCACAAAATCTTCTTCCCCCAAAAATTCTTCCCCTCCTCGCCGCACTAGCAAGCGCCAGAGGAGGGAACCTGAGATGGTTGGGCCTAGTGCCCAGTTACCAGACGTTCGTAAGGGTCGGGACCAAGTCCCGAAGTTCCTGGTGGTGACAGGTGAGGGCCGAGATGTTACACAACTCGGTCCTTTCGCTGTCCACAAAGCGCTAAAGGGGATCTGTGGTTCAGATCCGAAGAGTGTCTCTCGGCTCCGTGCTGGGGGATACCTTGTGGAGGTTGCGGACCATGCTCAGGCAAAGAGGCTTTTGAAGGCGAGTGCACTGGGGTTATGCCCGGTGCGTGTGGAGCCGCATCGTACCTTAAATAGCAGTAAGGGGGTCGTGACGTGCTTTGATTTGAGGGGTCTCAGTGATGATGTCATCCTGGACGAACTCAAGTCACAAGGCGTTACGGCCGTTAGGCGTTTGACACGGAAAGGCGAGAATGGTGCCCAGCCAACTGACACCTTTTTCCTGACCTTTGATTCGCCGGTTGCACCGCAGCACATTACTGCCGGTTACCTGCGGTTGAAGGTCAGATGTTATGTCCCGAACCCAATGCGGTGTTACCGCTGTCAACGCTTTGGTCATACCAGCGGTTCGTGTAAGGCTAAGCCAACCTGTGTTAGCTGTGCTCAGGCAGCCCATGAGGGCACTGATTGTGCTGCCCCGGCGCGCTGCGTCAACTGCGGTGGTCAGCACCAGGCCTCTTCACGGGACTGCCATGTTTATGTTGAGGAACGTCGTGTTCAGGAATTGAAGGTTAAGGACGGGCTTTCCTACTCAGAGGCCCAGAAGAAAGCCAAACTATCGGCGCCGACGCTAACACGTTCTTTTGCCCAGGTGTGCAGTGCGTCATTGCCTGGCCCAGTTAGTGAGTCTGCTGATTTGGCGGATTTGCGCGCTGAGCTCAGGTCTTTGACGAGGATGGTCGGCATGCTTGTTACTTTGTTGACCCAGCAACATCCATCTTTGCAGGGTCTTTTGGGTCCTTCAGGCCCGGTTGCTGCCGTGCCGTCGACTTCTGCCCAGCCTGCACATGCTTCTGCTTCTACTCCTGTTACTGTTCCTGTTCCTGATGCTCTAACTGTTCCCAGGCAGGTGAAGGCTTCGGCTAAGCCTCAGCCTGCCCGGAGTGCGCCACAGAAGCCGTCGAAGGAGAAGGCTTCTGCTGGTAAAGCCTCAACTCCGCCTGTGAAGACGTCTCCACCGGGAGAGACGGTGAAACGGTCGTTGAACGGCCAGCTTGCTGAGGGGTCCATTGCGTCCCCTCAACATTGTGATACTACTCTGCCCATGGAGCAGGAAGAGATTTCCTGTTCTAATTCTCCGGGACTTTTTCCTCCTTCCGAGGACAACTTTGTTCTGACCTCACTCCATCTTTTGATTCGGGTGAGGATTCAGATGTTTTCGGATCGCCCAGAGGAGGAGTTGAGGAGGATGGTGTCTTAAGCCCGCCCTAATGCCTGCGCATACCATCGTTCAGTGGAACTGTCAAAGTTATCGGACCCATGCAGAAGAGCTGCGGCTGCTTTTGTCGCATTGGCGGCCTCTGTGCTGCTGCCTTCAGGAAACTTGCTTTAAGGCGTCGGATAATCCGGTTGTTAGGGGTTACTCTGTCTACCGTCTGGATGCAGACCCTGTGCCACGTGCACATGGTGGTGTTGCAGTGCTGGTTCAACACTCTCAGCCGCATGCCAGTGTGCCTCTGCACACTAGATTTCAGGCGGTAGCAGTTCGAGTTTCTTTCCAATTGGATATTACTGTCTGTTCACTTTATTTGCCACCGGATGAGGTCTTTGGGGTTGGTGACCTGGAGGACCTGGTTCGACAGCTTCCTGCCCCGTTCCTCTTGCTGGGCGACTTTAACAGCCACCATGTCCAGTGGGGCGGACCTAATACTGACAACAAGGGAAGTATCCTTGAGGAGTGGATGCGGAGAGGGTCCGTTTGCATCCTGAACGA
>JAHWFP010089117.1:0-19940 GCA_023313725.1 Lithobius niger
AAGTTCCTAGACTAGGCTTGCACAATTATAATTTGAAAAAGCTCAGTCCCAAACACCCCAGATTCCATGGATTTCGTTATGAGGCTCGTTTAAAAAGTCATGGCACGTGGGCCTCAGAGCTGCCAGTCCGGGGCTGGTTGCGTCAGTTGCCCTGGCTCTGATTTCACCTGGCTGAAAACATTTGGGGGGGGGGGGGGGTGACTTTATTTTTTTTTGCAAATTGGCAATAATTTGCATGGCTTTACTGATTTCAGAACAAGTAGGGCCAAAAAATGTTTACACAACTGGGAAATTGTTTTTTAATAATTCACCAGTTTTCCCTCCTGGTAGTCTAATTCTAGCCTACTTGAATTGGTTGAAGTGCCATTTACACAGAGATTTGATTGAAGTGTATGTATACAGAACCTCGGGAACTGGTGGGGTGTTTGGACATTGGGGGTTGACCTTGATCGTCCCTTCAAAGTCATCATGTTGTTAAGAGAGCTTTAAATTTGGGAATTGTAGACACCTTAAACCACTGGCAAGTGCCAATGCAAGAAACTGATTGGGAATTGCAATGCAGTAGGCCTACCCCATGGCATGTAGCCACATGGCTACTAATTGCATGCAATTGTATGCTTCCTGGTATTACAGTATGGTCAAACTTCAGAAATGTTGATTAATCAGCACTCACTATATAACCAGAAGTCGGCCGCCATTTTTGATTTTCCTCTCGCCGCATACAATACAAATATATGTTTCGTGGCACAATTTCACAGTTTATGAATATTTTACATTCCTGCAGTGCTCCTTCAGGAGGAAAATTTCAGAATCAAAAGTGAAATATTGACTGTAGCAATTACAGCCCTTCAAATCCAGGACGCAACGCTGCAAACTATGTGCTTCTAGCTAGTACATTTGCTGAGATATGGCCATTTGAGTATCCAAATTCGTTTCAACGAGTAGTATGCTGACTGAAGTTGCCCGGCAGTTGTTGATTTTCCTTTGCCATTTGGCGAATAGTGACCTTGATGGAACGTGTCAAGTCAACCAACTCACATGTCAAATGTAAACAAATCCTATCCTCATTACGTACAAAGAAACTGCACTTTTCCTCCATGCAGTCCTGTGTACCAGGTGAAATCTGCAATAAAGACCAGACCTCATTCACAACCAGGATAGAGTTTCAGAGGGATAAAAAAGAACGAACCAAAATGTTGGGAATATTGGCCTCCAACCTTCTCCGATCACCCCAATTTATTATTTATTCAAAGCGTTATGCAAAATGTAACTGAAAAGAGTACAAACCAGTCGTTAAAATATAAAAATAATTAATGTTGAAAGTGATCGAGCGTCAAGAAACATGTTTTCCCAGGCTCTTTATTGAGGTCTTTGTCCCTGGTTTTCTTCCCTTTGTGTGTGTGTTTATTCACACTCGTGTAACATAAGTTAAATCGTATGTAACTTAGGCTAGGTACAATCAATGAAAATGGGAATAGTACTGTAATAACTTGGCCTATCAATAAACTGAGAAGTGTGCAAACAACAAACATTCACATCGTTTTTGGAAACAAACTTTCCCCATTATCAAGTGTGGAAAAACAACTGCTCATGGCATCTAAAGAGTATGTGGCTAGGCTTACACTAAAGTTACAGTATGCAGATAGGCCTAGACCTATCACGCAAACCAAGCATAAAAATAAATTTAAGATAAAAGCAAGAATTTATATTCTTGATAAAAGTAAGAACCAATTGGTAGTGCCAATAAACCAAGAATTTGAGGAGGTTTTTTTTTTAAGCCTTCCATCAGTTAATATGTTTTATTGTATATAGGCTAGCCCTAAGACAGGTAAGTTATACAACTGTGGGCCAGTGTAGATAATACCGTAATCTCGTAAACAAAATGAGTCATTGAAGTTGTGGGAAAAAAATCGAAATGATGTGTGTGTTTTCCAACGATAAAAGGAACTCTTTTAAGTGGTTTATTTAGGGATATGAATCACCACTCTTTGAGATGGGTCGGCCTTGAGTCGGACAAAAACAGGCGGTCTTATTGAATTTTTTCCTTGTCTGACACGTTAAGTGATTGCCTCGTTTACATTGCCGTTTCATTGATAAGTTTCTGCTTCCAGTTTTTGTTGTAGCCTGCACCATTTGACTCAAAACCTGATTGGGAAAAGATAGTAAAAGAAAAGTTCGTTCGTAGGTACGCACAGTAGCATGTAGGCAATGCTGAACAGTTTCTGTGAATATTTTCTTTGATACGCGTGTATTCTTTTCTTTGCGATTTACAACAGATTCTTTGGTGTCAACAGCTTTCACCAATGATGTTTTTTTTTTTTGGGGGGGGGATGGTCTCAACTTGATGTTTTTGAGCTGTAGGTTTCATGAAATGAACAAGGATGATAATCTTAAAGATTTTCAGAGAAATTTAATTCTGAGTTTTCGACTTTTTAATTTTACAGACTGTTTTCTAATGAACAATTTCATTCCCGAGAAAATAATAAATAAATTAAATACAATTCTTATAACTTTAGGTCGTACGATGGAAATTTGATAATTCCTAGTTGCCAGAATTCTGCTGGATCACGTTCTAGTCTGCAGGCTTCCTTTACTCCAACCCTGGTCTTTCACGTTTAAAAAAAACCCTCAAGAATAGTAGAGCTTGTGGCCCGGATGGCTTCTCAGCCATCCTGTTCCGTGAAGTTGGGGGGGGGGGGGGGGGAATTGTTACCCACTCAGCAAGCTTTTTCATTGCTCATACACTCAAATGCAAACTTCCTCTGGAGTGGTGTACAGCGAATATTACTCCGGTTTTAAGAAGGGCCCTTTTCCTGACCCTGTCCAGCCAATTGCCTGACCTGTGTTGCCTGCAAAGTCACTCTTTGATAAGAGTCACTATGGTTGCCTTCTTGCAAAACAATGGAAAAATCTATCATCACCAAGGACTGTTTGGGTTTTTCCTGTTATGGCCTCGGCTACTACACACCAATAGTGGTTTCTGTCCTCGATAGCTGGACTTCTGCTTTGGACGGGGTCCCATCTGACACCATCTATTTTGACTTCAAGATTGACGGTTTGGTATCATTAGACACCTCAAGTGTAGGCTAGCAGCCTTTTTGGCTAACCACACCCAGAGAATGATTCTTAAAAAATCTTCCGTCTTCTTAGGTTCAGGTCCCTTGTGGGGTGCCTCAGGGGTGTGTTTTGGGACCACTGCTTTGCCTGGTTTACACGAATGATCTTCAGTTTCCTTCTGATGACTTTTATGATTTTAAATTTACAGACGATTGAAAGATTAGTGCGGATAATCTCTCCCCATCTTGCTCCCCTGCTCTGAGCTTCATGTCGCAGATTGGCCCCAGCCTTAGCAACTGCTGCTTTATGTTCATAAATCCTACGCCTTTCATGTTGGAAATCGTAACTGTAGTAACCTTTATTTCCTGTATTACCACTTCCTTCCACCAATGAAATGTGTGATCTTGGAGTCTGGTTTTCCGGCAACCTGAATTGAAACATCCCTTCATTGCAAGAAAATCTGTGTTATTCTAGATCAGCCATTGCACATCGTTGTTTTATCTCTGGCAACATCCCTACTATATAGCCTAAGGTCTGGGCATTTGTCTTTGTACGTCCTATCCTTCAAAATGCCACTCCAGTTTGGTCCTCTTACTTGGCTGGCGACATCGATCGTGTTTGAGAAATTCCATCGCTGGTATACTAGTGTTTAGAAACCTCGGGTATGGTGAACATCTGCAAAGAACTAGCGTGGAGTTGTTGGAGCTCCTCCAACTCGGGTTCGATTTTATCTTGGTCTGTAATATTTTTAGGGGCCTTCTCAGGGTTGATCTCCTTTTCTAATTTTGCACATTGCTTGATGTGCAGCAAGAGTCATGACTGGAAAATGGCCTTTCCCAGCTCGCATTCGGACTGTCGTCATAACTTTTTTTTCAGGCTGCGTTATTCCGATCTGGACAAGGAGACTGTTGGGTCCCCCCTCCCTCGCCGGGTTTCGCCGACTTCTCCGTAAGGAACCCCTTGACATGCATTTGAAGTGCCCTTTATGATTATTTACATTGTAATCTAGGAGAAGTGTTAGTGCCTCTCTCCCCCCCCCCCCCATTCCCCTTCTGTCACCTTTCCACGTTTGTGGTAAATTTGTTTATTAGGTGATGCCATAGACCAAAATACGAGTATAACGATTTGGTGGCATTTAGGTAAATTTTCACAAGCACCAAATATTTGGTAATTATTAGTTACTTAGCTTTTTCAGCCAAGAATTCAAGTTTTTGGTATTTGGTCAAAAAAATGATAGTCGGTATTCAGCCGAATACTTATTTTTGCCGAATAACTGTAGGTATTCAGAGTAGGCCTATTTAGCCGAATAATTTTGACCATTTGTCTTCTAACATTCTTAAAAGAAGGACAAAAGACGGGTGATTGCCTTTTTTCAAGGCGTAATACGATGTTGTACAGTTTATGATGGGGATAGGGAGGTGAATGACGAAGATGTGCGTTATACCTTTTTTCAGTTTCTTACGTTTTATTATCAGGAACCGTGGTTACCACTGTACTACTCTTTATTCCGTAATCCGTATGGTCAATCGTAAAATTTCATTTCTTTTTTAATTTGCATTCGGCAATTATTCAGTAATTGGGACGTATAATTTGTTATCAGTTGTACTGTTCCAAGTATTCATTATTCGACAGTTTAACTACTCAGTCGTAGTTGGTAGAAGGCAACTTGTGTATTCGGTTGTATATTTGATATCTTGACAGGTATGAGTGTTTAGTTGTATATTCGGTATTCGGCAAGTTAGGTATTAGATTTTATATTCGGTAGGTTGAGTATTCGGTTGCGTATTCGTTATTTGACAGATTTCATATTCGTTGCACCCCTGACAATACACGTTATTGATAGGCCATTTAGGTAGTACAAAGTAATTTTCAGGGTCTGCACAAAATTGGAAAACCCTTGTAAGCACTTGAAAAATGGTGAAAGGATTTGAAAATCTTGAAAATGCGTAAATTTTGGCATGCGATCTAGCAATTGGTGTCCCTTCGTCTGCCTTTCCTGCACTTGTTGGGATGCTGTCGGGACCTTTGTGTCCCTGGCAGGTCTAACCTTGGTGGCAAGGCAGTCATGACCTTTCCCAGCCTTCCCAATACCGTCCATTTTGCCATCCTATTTTTAAACGTGTTATTTTAATCTTATACACATGCTTTTAACTTTGCTTTCGGTCTTTACTAATCTTGGATGACACCACATTTTCTTTCCCGTTAATTGCTCTTACCCATACCTTCCCCTGCTGCCTTCTATTCAATGCTGTCCCCTTTTTCGGCAGGCGCTCAGCGACCTCCTGGGGCCTTGCCAGTCCTCCAACAGCAAATTATTTTATTATTATTATATATATTATCCTATTGTTACCTTTAATATTATTTATTTTTACTTAGTATGTAGATTTAAGATTTAGAAATGCACTGAATATTCAGTAATTATTCGGCCAATTAGCATGGTGGTGGAATAATGATATTCATTATTTGGGAAAAGAAAGCACATTGTTGAATTAACGTCTTTTTCAACTACTAAGGGTCAGTACTTTAGTCTACAGCGCAGTGCGTCCCACTGATGGTTAGCATGTTGGTCTCATGTGCCAGAGGTCCTGGGTTCGAATCCGGCCTCAGCCACCCCTAGCATCTTTGGGAAGAGAATGACCCTGTGATGTCTCGTGCTCGATTGTGACATGCAAAAGAACCTAGGAATTTCCAATGCATTTACCTAGCAAAATTGTCCGTCTCTCCTTCTGGCGCCATGGCTAAGGCTGTGTGCATGTCTAAAGGTAAAGCTAAGGTTCAGTATTTGACCGAATAATGTAAGGTATGTTGGAATTCAGTTGGATAATTTAAAATACATTTTTTTTGCAACTTTCAAATGTAGTACGTTTGGCTAAGCATTTCTCTGATGGTTTGTGGCGAATTGTTTACAGTACTAAAAAGAAGTAAAAATTTAGTGTGATAGCCTTAAGCCATGATACAAAATTGGATGTTTTTACTACTTAGGCCTACTTTTTTCCAAGTTTTTTCTTTAGGAAACTTTATCAACTGTCTGCCTAATTTTCAGTATGGCCAGCATGCATAAAATGAAAATGACATAGATAGCCTAATTTACCAGTATTCGGCAGACTATTCTGTCAGGTGTTTTACCCAATAATTTGGTATTCTATCTACTTAGTCATTATTCGAGTGATGTTCTCAATTGTTCGGTGACGAATATTCGGCATTCGGTATATTTGAAATTTTTGATGAGGAAAAAATATCTATGAAAATAAAATCTTAATCTATTCAGGGTTGGCAAGGATTTAACCAAAATGATTTAATCATTGATTAAATCACTGATTAAATCATCAATAAAAATCATTGATTTAAATCATTTTAAAAATAAAAAAGGAAAGGAACATCAATTTCAGACATGGAAAGGTTGTTTTCATTGTTGGATTAGTGCAATCCACACTTCGATATCTTTTAGGCATGGACAAAGCCAAATTAGTAGTATTTTTGTGTATATCTGTGAATCAAAAACGTTATAGAAAACCTAAGTCTGTTAGCAGTTAGCAAATGACAAGATATAATTATTGGGGAAAAACTGAACATATTTTGAGTACGAAAGCCTACTAAGTTCCCATAATTACTGTTGGAGCTATTGAGAATGACGCCTTGTGATATAGGCTAGTTACTTATGTAGAAGCTAATTTGAGTATGAAACAAACAGCCTATAGTACCAAGTTAAATGATTTTAAACTTCAAAAAATGCACTTTCAAAACTGAAGACACTTGCGTATCAGCTACTTTTCAACAATTTACAGGCACAATTAGGATAGTTTTTAAACTCGTGCTACATCCTTTGTTACATCATCTGCTTTCAAGTCCGAAAACGAACGCTAGCTTGCCTCCGGTATTTACTGGGCCGTTCTCCATCATCGTTCTCTTAAGTAATTACTAAATTGTCATAATTTTTTTTAAAATCCATTTTGATATCTTGAGTATAAAATAACAGCCTGTTAAGTTTCTATAATTACTGTTGACGACATGAGTACAAAACAATTTCCCACTAGTACTAATTGTTCATACTATTACCGTTAAAGGTCTTTAGAGTACGAAGCAATATACGTACCCGACTTAGCATACATAGCCAACATAATTACTGTTGAAGCTTTTCAAAGTTGCATTGTAGCCTACTACTACAGTACTCCTAAAATAATTTGTTTTAATTGTCAAGTTTTATTTTTATATGCGGTGTCCCACAACTTTTAAATAAAGTTTGATTAAGTATTGAAAAAAGTGTGTGATTTAAATTAAAAAAAATCATTGATTTAAATCAAATAAATCGATTTTTTGGATTTTTTGCAAAAAATCATGATTTTTTCCAACCCTTCATCTATTCAGTTTGGATTAGAGATATGTCGGCAGGGAACAATTTCGTTGTAGGTGTCTTTTTGTTTTTAACGTCAAAAGGTAAAAGTCTAACCTCGAAGTCATTTTATCGCTTTCTGTTAATTTCTGAATAAATGATATGTAAATAAAAAGATATAGCTTCTACGAACTAGCACTCTAGTACCTTGCTCGATTCGTACATTCGTTCAACCAGGATGCCGACAGATATTAGTGGCGTTTTTTTTATTTATATTTATCGCTTTCCTGTATAAGAATGCTATTATTACTTCGAGTTGTCATGATTGCGACACTGGATTTCCTATTACGTTGTCATATTATGATGCAAGCCTGCTCTCGATCAGTTTCCCCTAGGAATATGTAGGTGTTGGTTGACAGTTTTGAGGTGGTTACTCTCATTCTGATTCATTTGCACCTTCGTGTGTTAGGAGTTCATCTTATCCAATAGGGTAAGTAACTGATGGGTTAATTATAGGATTCGAATTATTAATATCTACCGGCCTGATTTGATTGCGGGAATCTCTCATGAGGGCAGAATTGCACATGAAACTCAAATTTGAGGTTAAAAGAACATACCTTCTCAATATATTCGAGCATCCTGCGCAAATTATCGTTTGCAACATTTACAAAGAGGTTGAGTGAATGCAGCTTCTAGGAAAAATAGGAAAATGAATGGCTTTGCAACATTTACACACGTTTGAATGAAGTAATACAAAACTGAGCCAACCAGGAGGAATGTACCTTTAACTTTTGAATCGTGCTTGATCATAGAACAGTTGTGTCACTAGTCTGCCGGTATTTTTTTCTATTACGAACTTCAATTCAGGTTTTAAAACTAGTTTTTTAACTAGCGGTACGAAGGTGATCATAGCCCGCCTTAAGTTAGAACCAGGCTGGTCACTTAAAATTTACTCCAGCCCAGTTTCGTGCTTGCTAACTATAGGCCTAATTTTTAAAAGGCTGGAGTGTTTTAATGTAACTTGTACCGCATTGTAGGCACACGGATAGTCAAACGGGGGTTCCAGATAAAATACAATCAGTAAGGCTTTTCTGCAGCAATCCCAAGATTTTCTTTTCACTGCAACAAATCACGAATTTGGACCTGACTTAAAATTAGTAAACTTGTTTAACTGTAAAGTAAACGAGAATTCTTGCAACCGTAAACACTTATTTAAACACTCCTAAACCCAAGCAGAACAATTTGGAACCGTTGCTTATACCAACCAGGTCATGCAATGTAAACAAACAAATGAAAATTTGACCCCAACGACAATGCAAGTCATAATTTTAATTTCAATGTTTCTTTTTTATGTTTTTATTAACGTGCTCGTCTGAAATAGGGCTTGAATTTTAGCTTGAAAACTGTCTATTTGCAAATAATAGTATCAACCCCGGTATCAACAGCTATGTCTATACGGCCATATTTTTCCGCACCACTGACGCATTGCATCGTAGTACGTCTCACCAAGAAAAACTAAAGGCCCAGCTTGAGCTTAGCTTCGAAGTGGGGGGGCTGTGGTCATGGCACACTAAGTTATCCAGTTTAAAACTATCTTGCCAGATGAATAGCCAGCATAATATCTTTTTCAGAAGATTTCAGAGCGTTTAAAATACTTTCGACGTTAAATGAAAACTCGCGTAGTAATGTTCTAGTTTTCATTTAACTTTCGAACTATTAGTTGGTGCGATAACTTGACTAATAGGATTAACCTTGGCGGTCTTACCCTGGTTGAATGATATCACCACCTTCAAAGGCCGTCCGTTTTTGGAACTTGGGGGCTTTTCTTATGCCAGTTTTGGTTTTCGGTGGATGTATATTACATTATGCAGCCTGTCTTGCATTTATCCCATGGTAAAACGATATTTACCTCTTTTAAATGCTATTTTGTTTTCTAAAATTAAAAAGATTAAAACCTTCAAATATGAAATAAGGGTTTCAGTTCAAATTCAAAATTATCAGTAAGTGGGAGGTGAAGAAAAATTGCCTAATTTTTGTTATTTCTCCTCACTAACCAGCATTTCTGTTCGCAAAACTAAAATAGTAACAGTAATAATAATAAAATCAATAATAATAATAGTTTATTGCTCACTTGACTCCAAGTTGTTTTAACTTGTATGAGTCAGCAATAAAAAAAAATATAAAATACACTTAGTTACAACAAATAAAGAGAAGATAAAATATAAACATACTGTAGGTTTGTTCCACATGATGTTTACAGGAAACTGACTATATGACACCACGTTTCCTTGCATATACGAGTGCAAAAACATGTGGATATCACACATGTAGACTCTACAGAGTTACTGTTAGTCTACGAGTGGGATAATTACATGTTTTTTGCACTTGTAGTGGAAGGAAACGTGGTGTCGTACAGTCAGTTTTCTGCAAACGTAATGTGGAACAAACTATAATTACAACACATTACATCATTACACTAGGTTACATATTTCACTACACAATCACCACTTCAATTATGATTTGAACATCAGTATTTAATAGAAATGGAAATTTAATGGTTGAATTTATTTGTTTAAAAGCCAGTCTTTTTATTTCGGTTTTAGTTCACTTCCCATCATGACCTCTTTTGGTATTAAAGATATGTGGAATATAATATTTTTTATTTGTCTGGCCATATTTGTTAGTCATTTTTGATATTTGAAATCTTTGTAATTTTGATTTTAATTTACTTTGTTTTTCTATACTGTAGATCTAGTGTGTATTTATTTAATAATTTTTTATTATTATCATGTAGTCTCTCAGTTCCAATACTCTTACAGTCTTAATATACTCTTAAAGTAATAGTAATATTAAGCAGTAATAATGAGGAATAGTAATTTTTCGGAATTCCAAGCTCCAATGTTATTTGTTATCACTGGCTCAGTCATGTAGCTTTCAACTGCTCAGGTAACTTTTTTTTACCAACGAATGAGAGAAATTTTGTGGGGTTTAGTAGCTTGATATGTGTAGGGTTTGGGCATGTCTCGCAATCTGTCTAAAAGAAATATCAGATTCTCGAGAGCCCATATATACAAAATTTACGAAAGTAAAAATACATTCAATATTTTCGAACCCTACAGATATGGGTCCTTTGTCCTTTTGTCCTTTTAAAATTTTTTATTATTTTTAGAAATTACTCAGTGGCTGTTTGGTTTGAATTTGCAGCACATTTGTTGACATAGAATTTTCCTTAAAATGTAAGCTTGTTCATGTCAAATGATAAATGCAACATACTTCAGTCAACAGTTCTTTTTGCGCTTCGAGATGTTGGAAGTGGCCAAGAATGTACAGTATGCAAGAAATTAGTCTGATCCACTGTTATCCTTTAAGCTGTAGTCAATTCTTGAAAGTCTGGTAAGAATCAGCTAGCTTAATAAAAGGTTAGCAGATGTGCTAAAAGGCCAGAAGGAATAGCTGAATAATTTAGCCATAGGACAAAAGGTGTAAGTCTAAAGGCGATGCCCATAAAACGACACTCGTTTCACAAATGGCTAAGGGCAATGTTGTGTTAATCGCCCTTTCACAGTTGGCCTGTACATTCATGCTGATAACGACTTGCTGGTGGGCTCGACTAAAAGAATTAATTGTTCATGCAGATAGGGTACCCAATGGAAGTCTAAACTGAATTACGCAGAAAATGTGTCTACTGCTTCTATATTAAACACCACTAAACAAGCTATCTATTGTAGACAGAGCTAATCATATTTCGTAAAATCCTCTCTTTAATTTATTGCAAACTAATTGCCAACCCGTCAAAAAAGCCAGGAATTCCAAGATCTGGCCTTGCCTTCGTGTTGCAAGTGTATTGGTGGGTGGGTGGACTTAACTTTGTGGGGCGTAGGTTTATTCACAGGCTGTGTGATGGCCTGTATATAAACGTGTAGGCTACAGTGGCTGTTACGATGTTGTAACAAAAAAATGATTTAATAGTATGTTGGGCGGCTTGAGGCGCTTTCTGTTATGTCCTGTATGGACCCGCTTCACAACAAACAGGGTGGTGTATCATTATAAGAGGTCCGATATCAGCGTTTAGTCTAATCCCACGCAGCAAGTCAAAGTTCCCGGAACAGGTCAATGATTGGACCCTGTAATCCTGGCACCTGGCTTCGCAGGAACTCCATACAAACGAGTGAGACAGGGATTATAAACTTTCATTTTCTTCCAGGACTCAAAACATTTAGTGAGTAGAGAAATAATAGTTGAATTTAGATTGGTTGACTGTATTCAGATTTATATTTTAACAGGGATCGAGTTATATTTTGGTTACACGGATACTAATCCGGTGTCTTAACAGATTTCGAGCACCCTTTGAGTCCTACTTTACGACTTTGCTTTGAAGGAGCTTTTGTATAAAACTAAATTTGGCGATTTCCGAACTTTGTTTACACCATCGCATCTTGTGGCCCCCAGGAGGTCCATGGTGACTACTCAGGGGGTCCGTAGAAAAATGGATATTTTAAGCAGATTGGGGGGAAGTATGTAAATGTAATTAAAATTCCACAGTTAATTCCAGTAATTCTTCGTAGGAGCTTACATACAGCAAAAGTTTTCAGAAGTGCTGATTTACAATGTTAATTAATAACTTAAGAGCGTAAAGTAAAAAAGCAACAGTTAGTAGGGTGAAGTGGGATGAAAATAAAATCCTCTGACTCTGACGGGATGCAACAGCCTCAGTTTTCTTATTTAGCTTACTGAGGCTTGGTGTATAGACTCTGTACAATTGTAAGGCCTTGGACCTTGCATCATGCATTAAAGGTGTACATTCCTCCCAGTTGGCTTTCCTGTACAGCTCAGTTTTGCAACATTACTTCAAGTGCGTGTACATGTTGCAAAGGCATTCATTTTCCTGTTTTCTTTCATGAGAAACTGTTTTGCCACATTTATTCTAACGTATGGAAATGTTGCAAAGGCTATTTCGTGCAGGATGCTGGATTATAGTAAGACGGTACTGTATGTCCTTTAAAATGCTACGTTGTACATTGTAAGATAAGTTGATAACAGTATTTGAAACTTTCATGACAAAACAACTGCTTTTTTACTTTTTTTTCCCGCTGTAACAACTTTTCTAATATTGCTGGTTCAATTCCGTACATTTTTATAAGATTTTTTTGGATGCTCATCAATAGTGACTTACACAGGGTAAAAGTCATTTGAGTATTTACTGGTAGAACGGGTTTTTCAGTTTCATCCCGTAGATCTAATCAACCTGGGGTGAATTATAACACATCATATGGTTTCTTTAGAGGCTTCAAGTTGAATAAAGAGACCAAACCATACTGCATGTATACATACAAATTAACACAAAATTGGCATTAGATTAAGATTTTGAATACAGTCCCTCCCATGCTGTGAAAGACAGCAGGTTGCTGAATCGAGAGTAACGGGGTTCGCACAGGGTTCTTGCAGTGCTTATAAGTCTTTATTTTAATTTTGACATACATAAGGACCTTATAAGTGCTTACATGGTCCAAATATGATCCAAAGGTCCTTAAAAGTTCTTGTTTTGGGCCTGAAAATGCGATTTGTCTCTTAGGAATATAATTTAATTTGCAAGAGTAAAAAAAAAAAAATTAAGGTTAGTGTATAGCACATTTGATTATTATTAAAACATTTTTTTTTTTGAAATCTTACCTACCTACTCTACTTATTTTCAAGCCATTACTGGAAGCATGACTTTTTAGGCTCTATTGTTACTGAAAGGTGCATACAAATGGTCATTACAAAGTGCTTCCAAGTCCTTAAAAGTGCTTATAAAGAATTTCTTTTATGTGTGCGAACCCTGGAGTAAACTAAAAATTGACACATATGGTATTGATGGTAATAATGCAACCTATTTTAAGCCACAATGTTTGCAAGACGACTTTCACAACTGAATTCATTCACTAAACCCCTAGGCTAAGAATAGGCCGCGGTAATTTATTTAAGATAACCAGAGCTAAGGCCGTGAAAAGAAATAAGTTTGTTTCTCGGGCATTTTCATTCAAAAAGTAACCAGGCCACCAGGCTTTTTATTTTACTTTTTATTTTATTGGAAGTAACTCAAGTCTTACTTTTAACTGCTCAAAACACTTGTATTTTAATTTTACGGAAAAACTTGCAAAACACTTAATATTACGGAGCTGAAAGTGGTTAATTTAGGCTAAATAATACTTATTTTCAGCTAACTGAATTGCTTTTCCTTGTAACGGTAGTAAATTTAGCTTGAACTAGCAAATAAAAAGCATCGACAAGGGGCAAATTTGACCGCCAGGTAGGGCCTGAGAAACAACTAATTTTTTTTTCGTAGCCTAACAGTTCTAAATCAACTTTTTAAAGGGACACAAATCCTTCTGGTATGTAGTGCGACCCATTGAGGCTAGCCTTGTGTTTGCAACATTTACACAGGTTAGAGTTAATGTCGCAAAATCATCTCGCACGAAAGAAAAAACTAGAAAGTGAATTTGTTGGCAACATTTGCATACATTTGAACTTATTTCGCAAATGAGTCGTACAGGAAAGCCAACAGGGATGCGCATCTTTAAACTCAGTCGGAAAAGCTTTCATACAAGGTTAATTATGCAGTCTAACCTGGAAAACTTCAGGGAATAATTATGTAGATAAGAGACATGATGGAATGGATGTTGTGGAAGGTTAGTGAATGACAGAGATGGATAAATCAGACATGAGGGAATAGAAGTTTTAGTGGAAAGTCAGTGAATAATACAAATGGATGGAATCAGACATGAGGGAATGGAAGTTGTAGTAGAACATCAGTGAATGATACAAACAGGGGTGTTGCAAGGGGCTTGAGGGCCCCCCTACAAGATTTTGGATACCCCCTCCATGTTTTAAAAATAATTAGGCCTTAATTTTTTATCGTCATTGCACCCCTAAAAAAATATTTTTTCCTCATTTCAATTTCACCCCACAAAAAAAATTATATTTTCACCTTTACCTTATGAAAAATCGTTCTTTCGTCCTTTTAATTGAGCGAAGTCGTTTAGTACTTTGTTCAAGTCTTTTATTTTGGCCAAGTCACACTCAGTGCTGAGTAAACTCCACCCTGCTCTGGCTCATCACAGATCGAAGGTAAGATTTGAGAATCTCCAGTTTAGATAATGATGCCACAGTAATAGGAAGCGTTAGAAACAGGAGTAGAGCCGTGACAACATTTAGGTAGTTTGGTGCGGATGTGTAATGTTGTACAATTAAGAAATGTGCCAAATCGTGAACTGTTTTGCATTTGCTTATTTCATTACGAAGAGAAGAAACAAAGCAGACGGCTCCATTGACAATTTACTTTCTAGATCTTCAGTGTATTTTTTTAAATTTGTTCATTGCAATGCTTATGTACTTAATTTTGTAATGACCGATTCAACTGAATGCTGTAAAGGGGGAGTCGGGGGTGGATGCCTGTAAATTTACGGAAAAACTAATTCGGTGAGCCAATTTTTTTTTTTATTTTTTGGGCCAAAATATTATGAGCCCGGTCATCCGAATTAAGCCAGTCCGGGCCTGTCAACATATAATTTTCTTACAAAATCCAATCAAAAACCAATGCCATAGTTTGAGTCCCATTATTAAACAACATTGCAACAGTGAATAAACATTAATAACGAAAAATTGATGACATAGGAGCTGGGCAACAACTTAAGAGAGGCAGCACACTTGTGTGTTAGTTGGTCAAGGTCCAAACTTAGTTTTATTTACGCCAATTTTCTGGCGTTCTTGTAAATCTCAGAAGGGCGCTGATTTAAAAGAACGATACGAGATGATTGATGATTGGGGCATGACTTAACGTGGAACGTTTTTTTTTAATGTGCAGTGGCAGGAAAAAATATCGTACGAAGCAAGACGACGTCATCAGAGCGCGCAAGGCTAGCGACATGGTTAATCTCTTTAAAAAGAATGGTGTTCACCAGTTAAAATTGCTTTTTTCTACTGGTGGCTCCATTACTATTAAATCTTGCAGTAAGCGAAGGAATTCTTTCAGATATACTAACCTAAGCTAATACTACAACATGTAAATATAATTGAGTTCTGAAAATCGCTATTACTAGGCCAAGCGAGAGATGTTATAATACATTTAGTTTATTTTCTACAGTCACAGGGCTGAAACCTGTATGATTTCTGCCCAGTGCTCCACAAGGCAGTGTGTTGTCGTTCCACTTACATGATTTCTGCCCAATGCTGTAAGCTCGAATTTCTCCCCTACTCCAAAAACATTTTAGTTCATCTTCAAACTCTTGGATTTTCTGTACCAAAGCTGTCTTTTTTATGAAATTGAAACCAAAGCAAAATAAAATTGCGAACGTTATCTTGTTTCAAACTGGCAAATACATCACAAACAGACGCACAAAATCCAAATATAGTCTTCAAGCTTCAGGGAGCAAACTGTAAAAGGTTACCAATGTAATGCCCCTTAACTCTCAATGACGTGCGACTTGTCCATTTAGCAAACAAGCACACTCACAATGACCGTACTTATTTACATTAGGTGTACTTGTTATATAATAACACCCTTAAAATTGCTGTTGCGTAAAAACGACTGATTGAAGCTTTTAGTTGACAATAGGTTAAGTCCTAGTGCACCAGTATGGCTTGAACGACATGTTAGCGCTGAATAATTATTGAGGCCAAGTTCAGGGTGATAGGTTCCACCTCAACGGTCTTGAGAGATGGCACGCCGAACAGTTTAGCAGTGAATTTCGTGTCTGTCTCGCCTCTCCAAAATATCTTGAATGAAAGACTCGTCAGACATTACGTAAAAGTGGAAGACGCAAGTGGCTGCTGCTACAAATTTTAAGATTGCCATCCATGTTTGTGGGCAATAATGGCACACTGCCAAATTATGGGCAGCAGCGATAGCTGTAAAGCCGCGTTGAGTCATGAGAAGGAAGGAGGTTTCCTACTACCATCCAGATGTCAAAGTTGCACAGACCCAGTGGCGAGTTTGGCATCAGAGCCACTTGACCTGAAACGCCTATCGATAAGCGCATTCTGCTTCAGTTTAAAACCATCAATTAGTTTACCCTGGCAAGTTACTAATGGCGATGTGGCTGTGGCTGGTGATGTGTGTTATGAGGTGAGTGAACGTTTCATTAGTCAAGGGTATTTGGATCGCTTTTTTTTTGGTTGGTGAAACTTGTTTTGGTCATTTTTTAAAATATTTCATTTGATACACCGGCGGATTGTTATTATTTTTTTTTGTTGTATTTTGATTAGTAGGTTGGAGCGTTATGTTTTGTAGGCTAGCGGAAAGGTGCTCCAAATACGTAATCAGAAGCCCCAGTGCCAGTAACCAACGTTATTGACGGGTAACCTACTAAAGTGTATGATTCGAGTTAGCTAAAATAACCTGTTATAATGGTGGTGAGGTATAGCGTAATTTGAACAAAAAAAATGGTATGTTACATAAGCGATTAAAAATAATTATTCGTAGAATCTAGAAGTACTAATAACTTTAGGGATGCTTGAGTAATAGTATTAGACAAGCTTCGGTTTGGGGTATTAATCTACTAGGCATAAATTGGATCACAATTACTCGGTCGAGCGAGATAATAGTTGATTTTCTATACTGAAACGGCAAAAACCTATACGATTTCTGCCCAGTGCTCCCACTGGACAGTGCTTTTCTGCTTCTCTGCTACAGTGTTGTATCTTGAATGTTGGTCCCTACCCCTAAAATATTTCAGTTAGGAATTTCATCTTCGAACTCGTGAATTTGCTGCACTAAAGCTTTCTTGTCATGAAGTTTCAACCAAATGAGAACAAAATTTGCGAACGTTCTCTTGTTATTAGATGGTGAACACGCTTACAAACGCTCAAATTTCAAATTTAGTCAGTTAGTAAGGCCTCACCTAACTGGGCAATTATTTATTACTGGGGCCATACTCATGAACTTTGATGTGCTCGAGGTAGTTCGACTTTTGTACATTTATTCTGCCGACTAATTTGGCTTAACTTAGGGTCACACCAAGTTATTCGGACAGATGCAGTTGCTCAGCGACCACAACAAAATTCGTACCTTTGCTTCCAAGTATTGAAAGTGATTACCGTACACATATTTTTTTTTTTTACGAGAAACGACTGAACAAATTTTTCAAAAATATGCTATCGGTTCTGCTGAACTTAACTGGAAAAAAGTTCATACTGTTAGTGTTGCAGAATGGATAGTTTTGTAAAGGTGGACAAAATGAGCTCGTGTTGTTTCACTGGGTCAAGTTGGGTTACCGGGTCTCTGGTCTCTGGTCCCAAACAAAGAATGTCTCGATCTAACTGTGATCCCCAAGAAGGGGACCGGATGCCGTAAAAAAAAAAACGTTAGGCCCTTTACTGCTTTTTTTTTTTTTTAAATATAGTCTTAGCTGATAATAATTCTCTCTTTGAATGAACATATTGTCTAGCTTTTGAGGGGAAGATACTCGGCAACAGTATATTCAAGCCCCTCTGTATAATGGGCTGAAATATTCGAGTAAGCAAAAATTATGGTATGCCGCTAAATATTAATTCTATGTTCTCAGGAGTGGTACTAAAAAAACTGACGTGGATACGCGGTTTTTTTTTTTTGTCTTACTTATTATTCGAGATTTTTCAGATGCAGGCGATAATTTTGTTTGTTTTGTTTTTTACCAAACAAAAATGGCCAATATACGTTTTGTTGTGGAGTATAATATTTGTTTGAATGCCATTTCTGCCACGTTCACAATGCAAATCTTTCTTTAGGTCCAAGTTTTTAGTTGTGACAGGTTTCTGAACGGCCCTTACAGTTTCTTTTAGAGCAGTTCACGTGAATGGAGCTCGGGCTTATATGGTCATCGGCTCCAGGAAGTGTTCGGTGACAGTGGTGACGCATGATTGGAAATATTTTTTGGACTATGGCCCCAGAGGCAGAACTTTCTGCAACTGTCTGCAATACCAATTGTCGGGAAAAAATTTGTCTGCAGCTAATCTGTTTTTGCCCACATGTTTATTAGTTTTTATGGAATAACTTTTCAGTGCTTTATCCTATTGATCTGGCTACTGAACCAATGGAAAGGTCGAGTCAAATCGATTAAAATGGTGTATTGGAATGTCAAAATCGGTCAAAAATTGACAAAATGGCAGAAATTTGACTAAAATCTGTCTGCGGCAGCCTTCAACTGTCTGCGACGTACGTCGCACGTCGCGCTGATTCTGCCATGGGGAGTATGGCTAAAAATAAGTTTCATTTGATAAGAAAAATGCCCATGCGTGTGCTCTTGAGAACCCCTTAGTTAACTTTTAGCTGTCATAATCTTTTCATGGTTCACATACTGATTAATTCGATAAAAAGTATTGAAAAATAAAACAAAGGTTGTATTCGATACCATAACCCCCTTTCATACAAAATTCACTGCGGGTAGTTACGAGGTTTCTGAGGTTGGTTCACAATTCTCCAGTGTAAAGAAAGGTAAAACCCAGCCTTGCTTGGCGTTTTTAAAATCCTTTAAACGAATTTGTTGCGTGTGTAGATGTGAAAGAGGAGTCTGGTATCTTGTTCCAACTATGTGTTGATCAAATTGTCGGAATACTGGATGTTATAGTTTTGCTGTAGATATGGGTGTATTCGGTCAACCTTCGTTGTTAGGAACACACTTTTTAAACCATCTTTTGTGCTTATTTCTTTCTAGGGACTGTAGCGCTGTTTTCCTTTTCTTGTCGTTAATATCAGGTTTTTGCTAATAACAGCTTTGTCCGTTTTGAATTGCTCATCTTTTCTTGTAGACTTTTACTTTTTCTGCTAGCTAATTAAATGGCTATGTTGGTCAAGGTTACGAAAAAATTCACGGGCTCGACTTCCTGTTTAACGTCGGTAAAACAGTTTGTGCAAAGTTGTCAGGGTTAGCGGTAGGAGCAACAGGTGACACTGTGAGTGTGTGTCTGTCTGTCATGATTGTGTGTGTGTGTGTGTGCAATATACTGTACATAAAAGTTCACAATGTACTGGAATGTGTCGTACGTACCACGCAAGGTAAGCATACTCTGACAAGGGTTTGTGGTTGAAAGAATTATTTATTTCTAGGGTTTATTAGGAATAGGTCGATATCAGGTTTTACCGATTTTGTGTGTTAGACAAACCAATACGTTCTGATACTGATGTCAGTACTGTAAAGCCAGGTTGAAATTGTTCAGTAGTCGACACTAGCCAGTGAAATACCGAGTTTAGTCGCCACTTTCTGTTTCTAGCCTCCCCCTCCCCCTCCTTGAAGGGTGATTATGAACAAAGACATACGACCATGACAAAAGGAGTCTACAATAGCTCTCAAGTTTCTGAAAAGGGCACAAATACAGAAAAAAAAATAAATCGCAACATTAGCATGGTAGGCCTACAGAAAATACTGCACTGTAACATGTTTTTACTTTTTGCACTCTATTTTTTTTACGAATTTATTATTTGTACATTTTTCCTAGGCTTCATTGTATAATGATAGGATAAGTGACAGTTGTAGATAGGTTTGTCAGTTACAATATATATATATATATATATATATATATATATATATATATATATATA
>JAHWFP010089119.1:0-13265 GCA_023313725.1 Lithobius niger
AATCGAAATTTTTCTGGCATTTTCAAGGCCTATCCCATCGATATTTCCAGCATTTTCCACTATTGTTGTTAGTAAAGACTAGGATTTCATACAGTGGTGGTTGTTTCCGAGCTTAGTATTTAATTTCATACGCCATAATGCCTGGCCTTCAACGCTCCTATAGGCCTGAACTCGGGGGAAAAAAAATTAAAAATGCTTACGAAGGAAACTTAAGTGCGAAATATTATTTTATCACAAGTGAAAGAGCAAGTGTGCCCTGAAGTGAAATTATGCAAGGCAACAAACACTTTTTCTTGCGAAATATTCCTTTATTTTGATCCGTCCGTATTAGAAAGCAAAAACAACAAAAAATAAAGGAGGACAAAAACACAAAAAGTGGTTTTAAAAAAAAATAACAAACAAGCTTCATCCATCACCGCTGTTCTATAGCCTTCAATGAAATCGCTTGGTTTGCGTGAAATTAGAATTTCCTCTTAAGGCAGTAGCATTAGTGAATTAGGTGACTTGGCTGTTCGTTCTTCTCTGGCCCACCCACGCACCCTCCTCCCCCCCCCCCCACCCTTCCCCCACCCAACCACCACCCCCCAGCAAACGATGGCTTAAATTTGCATAGCAACACAGCTTGTCCAATACCCAACGGTTGCTCACATTCGTGAAACTTTCTCTGGCGTCTCTCATAGGACTCGTGCATAGTTAGCACCCTCTAAAATCATACAGGTGTGATGAAAGTTATTACGGTACCTTGCCGATTTGTTGACGCGACATACGGCGATTTGACTGAAAAAAATATGATTTATTTATGAAAAAAGGTAATGTCTTGATATGACTCGAGTCTTAAGTCATTATTTATATTTTTGACCCCGTGACGTCATCATGAGTTAGCCAATGACGAACGAGAATAGCGGATCTTTGGCCATCTGATTGGACTAGCCCGGTCACGTGATAATGCGCGTCACAGCAAACAGCCATGGCGGCGTGGTGTACATGCAAGCTAAATGATAAAAGACGGAAAGCCAGAAAGGCTCAACAAGAGTTGAATAAATACAGATGCAAACCCATTTTCGTTGCCTTCTGGACTTATATGTCAGACTGCCTGAGCGGGGAATCGAACCCACGACATTTGAAGCCAAAGGACGAGGTCCTACCGCTGAGCCATACTGACACGGCCTAAAAGAAAAACGTCCATAGGCAGCATTTAACACGTGCTTACAGTATACAGGTAAACATAAGACAACGTAAATAAGGTTTGTATCTGTATTTATTTAATTCAAGCTAAATGAACTTCGTAGCAGAAATACTGTCCTAGCTCACAAAATGATTTTGAAACTTGGGCCGCTATTTTCTCAAAACATTGGCATTGGAGTTCGCAAGCTCCGTATTGTCCTTGTTATTGTCCCACGCAATATGAGGTAGTACTAGAAGATGTCCGCCAGTAAGATTAAAGCTTGTTGAATGCTGAAGACCCAATCGGCAGATATTAATTGGAAGAAACCACCATCGGACGAGTTGTTTTTTGCCAGAGGACGGAGGAAACCGGAGTACCCGGAGAAAACCCTCGTGTCACGGGAGGGAAACAATCAAAGAAAAACCCGTACATATATATTTCCCTTCACCAGAATCGAGCCCCGGGTCTGTTAAAAAGCCAGACATGTACAGCCGGGACCAAGACGCCTATCGAATCTGACGCCCCAGTGCTCGTGGCTATAGAGCAGTGACATTTGCCGCCATATTGGCACCAGTATAGGTTTTGGAGGGCATAATTACAAGGTGCACTACATAAAAATGGAGGGAAAAACAACTGAAGAGCGGATTTCTTAGGCTTCAAATAACGTTGTTTTCTCCAACAACAAAAATCGCGTGTTTTAGGTCTAAGAAATCACTCTTCACAGCATCGGCTTCAGTATGACGCCCTTCTGTTTCTCTCTGCAGTGCCCCTTGCAGCTAACCCGTTAAGGCTCCAGCATAGAGTTGTATACAATAATACTACGTCGTGTCACTGCTCTATACCCTAAGACGTTGTTAGGGTGCATTCAAAAACCATAAAAGAAGAACCTAATCTGAATCTGCGGTGCGCTACGTAATATTAATCAAAGACTTACACAGCAGTCGTCTCTCCCGTGGGATTTTTGCTTCAGGAAAGGGAACCTTCCTCAGAGTTAGGCAATCCCGAAACGACGGGCGGGAGGGCGGTTTGCAACCGCATCACCGTGCGAGCACTTGCAGCAAAGAGAAGAGGGATAAGGCTACTGAAAAATGTGGCGGATTGAATGCTCATTTGTCTTGCGGGCTGTCTGGTATGTCAGAATGGAACCTTTGCATAAATTAATCAAAGTCATTGGGGGAAATTGAAGGAGTTAATTTCTCTCCATTTTTGTGTTTGTCAGACCACTTCCCCCCTTTTCTTAATTCGTTTTTCTTCGTAATTACTTTTCTTTTTCCTAGAGTTTCAGAATTGGCTTTTGGGATAAGAAACTATTACTGTGTTGTGTCGATCCACAGTACACAGACTTTAGTAAATTTTAAGCAAAACAAACACCAGTAATACCGTAATACAGTCTTTTCCAATTGAATGAAGGACGGATTTATGAAGAAAGGAAGGCGTTGATGAAGGAAATTGATGATGCCGGAAGCAAGGAATGGAATAGCAAGAGAACGGATTGATGAAACAAACGATTGATGAAGGAATGGATGTAAGGATGAAGAAATGGATGTATGAAGGAAGGAATGGAAGAATGAAAGAAGAAATAAAATAATGACAGACTGAACGTATGAAGAAAGAATTAATGGAGGATTGGATTGGTAAAGAAATATATTGATGAGAAAATAGATTGATGAAGAACGGAACAGGTTTAATGAAGGAATAGATGTATGAAGAAGGAATGAACTGAACTGAGGGACAAAAATATTGGTGAAAGATGGACTGATGAAATAATATATTGATGAAGGAATGAACTAATGAAGAAATTAGTGGGAAGGAAGGAATGGATATATGAAGGAACGGAATAATTCAATAACGATTGAATGAAGAGACATGACTTTATGAAGCAAAAGATTGATAAATGAATGCATTAACAAAATAATGAAGTGATGAAGGAAAAACTGAATTACTGAAGAAATCACAATACTTGAAACGATGTATGTATACCAGTATTTTTTTTAGGGGGGGAGGGGGGCAGGATTTGGGGTTTTGCCTGCAACACCGATTTGACAAACCCCCCAAAAAGTAACTTGCATCAACCATCTAATTAACCCCATAGAAAAATAACAACAAATAGGTAAAACTGATATAAAACTTTAGATATCACATAGGAAGACATATGAGACATACCGGTTGCCAATTCGATAGGTAGCTTCTGATTGTTGACACTTAGTTGGTTGCTAGTGTGTGAATTTCGTTGAACTGTTGGTGAAACTTTAATTTCTTTGTTTTGGCAGGTTGAAGATTTTAACTACTGGAAATAGGGTTTACTTTATTCAAGATACAGATCAGAGTGTGCTTAAGTTCAGCCCACAATAATTATTTTATTTCAGCAGTCTCATAATTATCTTATCTTGAAAAGAAAGACTACAACACCGAAACAACAATACTGAAAGATAATTTTAATATTCGAGGGAATTAGCATACGGTTACGCATTAACTGAACCTAAAAGAGAAGTTTTTGGAGGGTGTTTGGAATGGAGACCACACCAATTCTACCAAAAAATTGCAAAGGGGAGGGGCAGTATTAATTCAAATAACTATCCAAATTCAACTACGTGTAGCAAAGAGGAGGAAGGGAGGGAAACGGAGAGGGGAGGGAGAGGATTGGCGGAAAGGGAAGAAAAATTGACTGTTGCAGTGAACGTTCAGGCAGCACCGAGCAAAAACTGGAAACAACCACGGGCGAAACAAAACCCGGGCGAAGCCGGGTACGACTGCTAATTGTTAACATAAAACTTTGGCGATGGTGCTGTATTTGGAAATCGTACACGTTTGCCACTTCTGCTAAAAAAAAATGTCCTTTAGGACGAAATTAAATATTTTTGGGTGTTTTTATTCCCAACCACCCCAATAAACACCTTACAACCCAATTAGTCGTCTGTTGTTTTTGCCCGTGCAGTTAAATTTTCATCAATCTAGTGATTCAAATAGGGACGGGGAGGGGGATGAGGTAAGGGCTCGAAGGAGAAAATACGAGTTTAACTTGAGTTGAGAGAGATTGAAGAGGGTCTTAATTTTGAGATTTACTGCGCAAACAGTTTTACACCATATTTACGAGCGTCGTGAAAACGCGGAATTATTTCATCAAATCGCCATAGCATTTATGAGTTCCAAGGAAAAGTAGTCCCGCAGCTCTACATGACTAATAAAAATGGGGTGGTTGAGGGGGCACGGACCCCCGGGGGGGGGGGGGAGAGCAGTGACAATCCTTTGATGACTGCAAACCGATTTGGGCAAATGATGGCGGCTGAATATTGACGACCTTTTACTCAAACTCATCCATCTAGAGCTTAGACTATTCAGTCTCTGTAAGTCATCAATGGTTAGTACAGGTCATGAATATTTAAATTGCCCTCATGAAAATAGAAAGTTCATCCGAGAGACGTCGATTGGGGAGATGTGGGGGGGGGAGAGTTGTGGAATTTTCCTCTCTAACGACAACTTGCGGATTTGTAGGCCACCATTTTGGGATGAATAAGAAAGTGTTTTCGAATGACCAGCTCATTGCGTTACGGTTGGGAAAAGAGACAGAAAATTTGACGTCTCAGCGCTCTCAATGCTTCAGCGCTCACCAGTAAAAAAAAAAAAAACAGAACTAAGTGTTTGAAATGTGAAAATCCTTACTTAAATAGCACAAAATGTTCCACGCAACCCACCTCAATAATTCTTGCAGCAGGTACAGATGTATGATACGATCTAGATTTGGTGTTTGTTTAATATCTTTGTGTAGTGTATACAAATCGGACCACAGCACTGTGACTGGGGTCGGGGCTAAAAGAACCTGTTTGCCGCCCCACTTTAAAGTAACACCCCCCCCCCCCCAGTCATTCTTTTCACATTCAGAAGTTCCAAATACGTCCAAGAATTAACCATGGAAATTCCAATTTAACACAACTCCCTGTTTTAACTCACTGCTGCTTTAAAAAGACCCGGAGTTGAGCCCAAGAGTCAGTTTAATTTTTCTTTCCATCTTCGCACCCTTAACTGCAAGAGAAATCGAATCCAGTTGTAATTACAACTTTACCCCCCTCCCCCACTGTGCAGTATCCCCTAAAACCGCCGCGCGTCCAGGAAACGCCAAAACCAGTGATTGATGACCTCCCGTTAGAACGAAGCAATCAATGGTTGGTAGGGTCCGATGGCCTACCAGGTCTTTCGCCTGCACGCTTTCTCGTAACATCACGTCACCGTTTTCTTGAGCTTCTCCAGAGTTATATTGAGGAATCATGACGTGTAAAGTTGTGCTGGTTTGATTTTTTTTTTGGGGGGGGGAGGGGGGTAGTGAAGGGGGAGGATACGGGCAGGAGAGCAGTGAATATAGGAGTCCGACTTTTCCAATTCGCAGACGTTCGTTCGTCAAAATCCATAACTTATAAATATTCTGTATACACATTAGTGACAATTTTTTCCCCAAAGCTTAATGTGATATGGATTGAGAAAGTGAATACCCCCTCCTCGATAGGCTCCTCAATTTCATGAAAATTTCCTAAAGGGCAGAGAAAAAAAATACTAAGTCCCAAAATACGACTTAGTGTTTTGTTGAGAGTTGATTCCCAATAGCTTCGCCGGTTAAAATACGATTTGACTATGACGTACCGTACTCTTTTACATTATCATTGTAACTTTAATTACGGTCGTTTCTTCGCTGTTCGTACTTGATCCAAAACTAGAGGTCATCCCGGGACATTACCCCCCCCCCCCAATACGCTGGGCAACCGGGCCCAGCGGTTTCAGCGTCGTTGTAGTTTTCTTTTTTACTTTTTAGACCGTGTAAAGTAACCCCTCCCCCCCCCCACATGATGAAAGAATACAGTCCTACTCTTAAACTGAAACTAATTCGATAAAAAAAAATGTATTGTAAAGAAAAAAATTGAACTTAAAGAAGCTTATTTACGCCCTTTTCGGTCTCCCCCACCCCCTCCCCCCTTCCCCCACGACCCGCTCTGTATTGAAACCACAAAGATTGATATTGTTCGAATGCTGACGGGAAAACAATTCATTAAAATATAGACATTGTTGATAACATGGCTTGACAAGTTACAGTGAAACCAGTACGCATGGAGTTATGAAGAGCCATTCTGCAGTTACACGTTTCCATTAATTCAGTTCAGCGTCAAGCGCAATCTGCTAATTTTGAAAAAAATTTATATTTTCAACTTTTTCTCAGTAAGAACAGGCTGATCAAAATTGGTTTGAAACGCTTTCCAAAACTTTAGCCTAGGTTTATTTTTCTCGTTAAAAGATCAACTCCATTTTTAGTAAACACAAGCAAAATCTTTTTTTGATTTGTTAAACATACAGCTTTACTCCGAATTGACACTGAAAAGCAACCCCTTAAAATGATGTGAAACTTCACTGCACGGCTTCCTTCTGCATTCAATTCTTTGAGCGGCTCAAAGAATTGCATGCAGAAGGAAGCCTTGCTGTAAAGTTTCACATCATTTTAGGGGTTGCTTTCCAGTGTCAACTGGGAGTAGGCTGTGTGTGTGACCATACTCTGAAACAGTTTACTTGTCCATGTCGTAATCTAGAAACACGCTAGGCACTAAAATCTAGAAACACGCTAGGCACTACCCATAACACGCAACCGCTGCTCAGAATATATCCGATATTAGACGATTAATTGGTTCATTGTACATTGTTGGTATACTAAGGCAGATCACTTGCAGTGATCTGCAAGTGATCTGCAAGTGATCCTTTTGTGTGTGTATAAGAAAATCCCAAACTGAGCATTCATACACATGTATTTATCTTAATTTTATTTTAGATATATTTAGCTTTTATTGTACATGAATTGCTAGGCTACCGCTATTATATAAGGAGTATCGTTATGAATGACGAATATTTTATTGTTGTCTTAAGGCGCTCTATAGCGTATGACTGATTACAGTACGCAACTTGGTGAATTTTTGCACTAGAAAAATTGTATCCACCTCATTTTTTAAATTCGTTTTTCAAGTGGTGGTAGCTCATTCCTCAAATGCATCGGTGCATAGAACTATGAGTCTGTGTTGCTGGAACAATTCTAGGTAACAGTTCGATTTTTATTTCAATATACTGGCTACAAATTAAAGCGACAAGTAGAAATCCTGTAAAAAATAAAGAATAAGTCACAAGATAACGGGTAAACGAAGCAAGCAGTCTGCATTAAAGACTGGCCTTGTGAAGAGACAAAAATACACTAGTCTGAGAAAGAAAGAAAAGACAACAGCCCCCGACTGGGACTCGAACCGCTACTTAGCTCGGCTGGAGCCCGTAGTCAGTATCCGCCCCGGTAGCACATTGGTTAGGGCGCCCGGCCTAGTCAGGGGAAGTCCTATCAGTGAAGGTAATATCCCCACGGTTACGAAAGTTATTTATAATTTTCAACCGAGTGTTTTTGCCCCCTATAAACTCGCGAGTGCTATTTAGGTAGAAAATAATTTTACAAATGCGAAACACCTGGGGAAATTATCAGCTACTTAATAGCACGAGTTGAGTGTAACGGGCAGCAACACGACGAGTTGAAAAAATATGATAACTTTCAATGTCTCCCGTGATATTTAATGGTGGAAAAACGATAATGTCATCTCCTACTCGACAGAATCATTGCCGATCATTGCCGATCATTGTGGCTCACAAGTTAGTTTTGAGAAGTACCGGTATGTTCTTGCCTACCTTTTTCGTAGTTGATCTGCCTTTCTTGCTGTCGGGCGTTGTCGGCGGCCACCTTGAGTAGGCCTTGGATGTTGCGCAGAAGAGTCTCCGTAGACGAGATGCCCGAAGAAGCATCGCCCAGCAATGACGCGTATGTCAAATTCTGGGCTGAGGAACTCCGCTCACCGTTAGCCGTGCTCGTCACGTCGGGGCAGTCACTCAACTCTGCAAAATTTTAAAAAAATATTTAAAAAAGTTAGTTTAAATTGAATGAAAAGTGTAATTACCGACACAATTTCAAAATTCGTACGTGAAGAGCATTTCTGCATAAGCGAATGTAATTTGAACTTTTCTCAACACCTATGGGATCTGTTTTGGCCTAGTGTGGATATCTTTCGACTATGCCAAAGCTTTACCGGTTCATATCACCCTGTGTTTGGAAAAAAAAACAGGAAGAAATCGAATGTCAACCGAAGGAAATTAATGTATTAATTAATGCTCCTTTTTTTGCAAACAGTATCACAGTATAACTTTAGCTGTGCGTGTTTTACCCTTTTTTTAATAAAAAAAACCCAAAATAGCCATCAAGAAGTGGAACATTTCACTTGTGGATGATACTGATTAACAAAATTGTACTTCCTAGTACAGTTTACAAACCGAAGTTATTACAGACAAATACATGTAAAAAAAGAAAATTTTAAACACAAAAATATGTAATTAAAAAAAAGTAGAAAAAATAAGGATATTAACTGAGAATTAACCAATCTAATGGTTTACATTTGAGTTCATTATATTTAATTGCTAGCAAAATACGTACAGGTATTTTATTCATAAGCCTAGGTAAAAACTAGCTTTTAGTTTTGGTACCATATAAGTTGTTCCATTTAGGCAATTTTAAATTTAAGTTTTTTTCTCCGTCATTTAATGATATTTAATTTATACCGTTAAAAAAAATGTTTATATAGATCCGATAAGCTCTGAGGTTTTTGATATTTAATATCATGCTTTCTATGTACTAAGTACTTTTGGATGTTTTATCATTTTTAAATTAGATTTTAACAATTTTATTAGACAAACTGGCTCGATTTGATACTTAGTGGATATTTCAGATCGCAGCCCAGCAAGCCGGAGGGTAAGTTGGAGACATGAACCGGTAAAACTCCGTGTTTTTGCCAAACAGGGACGACTTAAGGGAAAATTGTCAATAATATGAGTTCAGAAGGAACTGGGGACTAAATCTTATTGTCACGAATTAAACGACTGCAAGCATTTACCTAACCGATGCCAGAGACAGCTAACCCAGATAGTGTTGTCACCATCGCAACGACACTTTCACCATCGCATTTAAATTCCAGTTGCGAGAATACAAAGCTACTTCGTTTCGTAATTACACCCTTACACACGATTGCGAATATCTAAAAGAAATATCCCCCAAAATAAGGTTTTGTAGCAAAATAATAAACGACTCCCATACGTCGACTTGATAAATTTAAACAGTAATAATAACGGCTAATAACTGCGTTTACCTGGTGTGTTAGGCCAGTTCCGCGATTCTTAAACAAATATGTACAACTGCTTCTAACAGAGAAGGGTAATTTCCGATTTTCGCTCGTAATCTCTCGTATATCCGGTTTGGAGCGCCACAGTTCTTGGCGGATGTTTGCACACTGGAGTGCATGTTGGTTGTTAATGTATTTATCGATGTTAACTAACCGACGTTTGTGAGTAGCGGATGTCGCATGCTATAATTTATTACAATAAAAAATCTAAATTTTGTACGGACGCTGTAATCGATATCCATAGGTAGACAGGTCACATGCAATATCGAAGTTAAACCGTTCCAATTCCTGGAGCTTCTGCTGCTCGCGGGGGGGGGGGGCGTAGAAATTGCATTTATGCAAAGTGTTTTCGGATGGCTTCGGTTTACGGCTGGTTTGTATTGAATTTTGGATGGGTAAACGAACCGTTGCATGAATTCATAATAATCTTTAATTCTGATCTTCTTCCTTTCCGATTTTTTCAAATACGAATATTCAAGGCACGTGATCACATCCTGACAGATGGGAAACCACAATGACAACCAAATGGTAAACAATAATAATTTTCGGCTAAAAATTACAGTTTTGGTCACTAAAAAAACCGGATAAAACGTAATTAAAACATGGTTACATGGTACAGCAAGTCATTGCTGTTCGGCCATGTTGGATTACACCCTACTACTGTCCTCTATACAACATTAGAAGGCAAAGATTTTGTTTTTATCTGTTTTTTTTTAGTGACCAAGATTGTAATTTTTAGCCGAAAATTATTATTTGTTAACCGTTTGGATGTCATTGTGGTTTTCCACCTGCCAGGAGGTGATTACATGCCTTAAATCAACACTAAGGAAAATTGGAAAATAGCCAACAGCGAAAATCATACACGAGAAATAACGTAGTTCAGTAAGCCACCTTTATGCACTTACGTTTCGTCGGAGTGGCATGACCCGGATTCGAACCGGCTACTCAGTTCGCCCCCAGATCACTTGCATAGCACCTTAATCGCTATGGCCACATCCTCCACTGGCTCCAGTGATTTTTGTCTATTTATTTCTATTAAATCAACACAACCACAAATTAATGATGTGAGATACGAATATTCATTTCGTAATTCTCAAGGTTTCGGTGGTTAGATTTCGGAGGTAATCCACACAAAGAAAAAATTAAGAAAAGCCCTTCACGAATGACGAATTCTAATTTTTGTTTCAATTAATTCCACCGCTTTCTTTAGGATTCCTGCCTAAGATGGGCTTAGAAATCATAACTGGATGTCACTAGGCAAATGATTTAAACTCAAAAACAACCTAGTTTTTAAACACCCTCACGTTTTATTAATTAACCATCTCGGGATGGTTAAGTCACACCAACACTACCACACACATTTAATTAATTAACAATGGTCCTTTATAGGGAGGGGAAGTGGAGAAAGAGAGAGATGGGGGGGCGGGGAGGCCATCATCGTGTGAAATAACATTAATTACATTTTCCATGCGCGCCGAACAACATCACATTACATTCACCATTCTTCTTACTAATATTGAAACCAGACCCCTCTCATTTCATTATGGATGTATAATGTAGAAAAGCATCAGAAAGGTCAGCGGAAGAGCCAAGACTTTCTCCCCATCTCTCTCTCTAACCATCTCCCTCTTTCTCTCTTCACGTTCTCGTTCTATTATTGATTCCTGGTCAAAGGCTCATTAACGTTACTTTAGTATGCAGAGTTCTCGAAATGGTAATAAATAAACCTATTGTCGAGGCGGTCAGCTCCATTAACCATCCAATTACTGCATCCATTAGCGTAATAAGAGATATAGTGGCAGAAATTGCCCATTTCCTCCAGAATGCAATCCCATCATTTGCGGTGATGGCTCATCGGCTTTGTGAATCGCAGGGTTGGGTCGGGTTGAGAAGGCCCGCTACAGGTAGGCAGGAGAAGGGACGTGACAACTGTCGATTTTCGAAGTTGATTCATGGCTCGTGTGGGTGCTGTTCCTCACAAACTGAACAAAAATTTTAACCATGGTATTTGTAGTGTGTTGGATAGGGGAAGGAGTCTGTGTGCTTGTTTTTTTCAACACGTTAAAAAGACGAAAGGAAGGGAGGATGTTAAGGAAAGATCACGTGAACGTTTCCGGTTTCTGGAGGTCACTTTTTTCACATATTCTCTGAAGTTTTTCTTTAGCGTTATAACACGTGTGTTAAACACGCATGATGAAATTAATTTTAGGTGGTGAATTAAAGAGGGCTTGGCCACTTCCCTTGTCTTTGCCTCCTCCCCATCCCTCCCAAAAGGGGGCGATTGAGGTTTAATGGCGCGTCGACAGCTAGGTCATTAACGCCAACCCCAGTCACAGTGCAAAGACTCGGGATGCCACGGCGACACACATTACAGAAATAAATACAGATGCAAACCAACCTATTTACGTTGCCTTTTGGACTTACATGTCAGACTGACTGAGTACGGAATCGAACCCACGACCTTTGAAACCAAAGGCCGAGGTCCTATCGCTGATCGATACTGACACGTCTCAGCGGTAGGGCCTCGGCCTTTGGTTTCAAATTGTCGTTGGTTCTATTCCCCACTCAGGCAATCTGACATGTAAGTCCAAAAGGCAACTGCAATAGGTTTGCATCTGTATTCATTTCTCCCTTCCCTGTGCCATTAAATTTCTGTGCCTCATATTCGACGAGGGGTCACCTTCAACGGTCTGAATTATCACCTTTAAAACAGTTAACTCTCAGGAATTAGTACTAGCTATTACCTTGATCTTTGTCGTCTTCATCATCGACGTCACTGATATTGTCATCATCGTCATCGTTTGCGTCGTTCATGTGTCCCTCGCTGCCGCTATGTTCGCCACCACCACCACCACCACCACCCCCTCCTCCTCCTCCACCGCCACCTCCCCCTCCGCCACCTGAACCCTTTTGAGACAGGTTGAGCACGGGACTGTGGCCGTTGGAAGAGCCTGAAACGACAATAAAACAGAATTAATTTACCTGTTAATAGTAAAAAAAAATTGCAATATTAATTATTCTCTGAGACGTTTCGAAGGAAATCGTTTACGTTTTCAAGCATTAAAAAAAAAACACTTAAATTCAGCATGAGAATACCACGTTAAAACATTTTTTTAAAGAAAAAAAAGTACAACAACATCGACACACTTGCATCTGAAATCATAGACTAATACAATAATTTTAGCACCTCAATGTCTTAACACGTTGAATCGGACAAACTGATTTTCCTCCTGAAGGGTTGAGTGTTAAGCTGCTGCATTGTTGATGAACTGATGAACCTACACATTTGCCTAAAATGCTTAGGCGCATCAGTATATCAACATATCACTAAACTATTTAAGAGAAAGCCACTATAAGCAATTATACAGCTTAACACACAACTGTATTGTATAAGAAAAAAAAAAACAGTATATCAGTAGTGAAACAACCTATAGTGTCCACGGCCTATCTTGAGTTCTCCGCAGAACGAACACAGATAATCGATTGTACGTTTTCAGTAGCAGAGTGCCTTGTTGATATCCAAGATGGTTACAAAAACAATGGGGGCCATCCATTAAAGCCACCCCATCCAGGAAGACTTAGCCGCTCACAAAATACTCGCAGGACTGAAGATACACCGCGCACACAGTAACTCGTAATGTATAAGAGAAAAGGCAGTATATCAATAGTGGAACGGCCTAATACTCAACTGTAGGTCTATAAGAGAAAAATCAGCATATCGGTATACAGAACAGCATAATACTCAAAGCATTTGATTAGATATTAGGCTGTTCCACACACCGATATGCTGCTTTTATCTCATATATGGCTTGCACGTAGTGTTAGGCTGTTCCACTATTAATACATTGACTTTTCTTTTATACGGTTCA
>JAHWFP010089120.1:7568-19720 GCA_023313725.1 Lithobius niger
CCGAAAAAAAAAACAAGTGTCCTTCGTTCACTACAACTTTCGCAATAAGTCCAAATAAGTTTTTGTTTCTACATATATAGTGATTTCACACGGAATAATGTTTGCGTGCTATGCCATGCCATGCCGCGCCCGCGGATTTCACAATGAATAATGCCGCGCGCAAGCGCTCCACGACGGCCGCTACGCAACAACCGGCCGGCCCAGGCCAGCACGGGCTGGCGCTGCTCGGCACACTTTAATTATTCCGTCTGAAATCCGAACGCGTGCCGTACCTCGCTGCTGGAAATGCTAACAAAGCTTCATTGTAGTTAAAAATTTCCCGCCACCGGTTGTTGTCAAAACAAGAAGGCTGACAACAGCCGCCTATAATTAAACCGTCTGAAATAAAGTCGCGCTGGCCCTCCAGAATCTGCTAAAGAGGATTGGCCGCGGCCGGCCACCAGCCCGAGACGAATTATTCCATGTGAAATCGCTAATAGGCTTAGAATGGTTTAGGAAATTTCGTGGTTGCCATATCAAGTGTTTACAGTAGCCAACGTGATAATAGCGGCTAGAGTGGGGCGGGGGGGGGGGGGGGAAAGAAGGGTTGCGGACTTCGCCACGTAGTCACGTTAATTCCGGTATTTTCTTACATACTGACCCCTGTGTTGTAGTCGTAATTACAGTAATTCCGGTTTCTTAATTTGTTTTAAGTGTTTGCAAATAATCCGGAATTGTGGTAATACTAATTGGAGTAATCCTAACTCTTGTCCAATTCGACAATAATATGGTTGCGGTTTCAGACGTTATATGTTTAACCGCAGCGAGTACGGGAGCGCGAGTGAGGCATGCATGTGATTTATGGTAATTCCGGTTCCCTGGCAGGCGTCCGTATTTCAAAAACATCAAGAGTTACGGTAACTCCGTGTTACCACAATTCCTGATTATTTCAAACATTTGGAAGGCTAGTAAAAATTTCTGAGTTAAGTAATTCCGTGTCACACGCACGGGTCAGCATTGAAGAAAATCCCAGAATTAACGTGACAGGTAGCTCGTTATTATTCACGCTATTCACGTTACAGAAAGAAGAAGGCTTCTTTAACTTCTCTTAATTTTAAATTTATAAAAAAAAAAAAAAATGATTCGACGAAAGCAGATTTAGTGAAACGGTAATTCCCATTTAACCGCAAATTTTAATCAGGCATAATTTTCGGCATAGTAACGGGATAAATTTCAGCCAAACGGGATTCGGCAAAACAGGTAACAACCGGCATGGTGGAACTACAGCAATCTGAATCAAAATACTGTGGGATGCCACCAAGCTAAAAAAATGAATGGTCCAATTAATGCGAGAAAATGTAAAAAATTTAGCTCTCCGGTAAAAATTTGAAAAAAACGTTAAAAATTGACCAAATGGTGAAAGAAATTTGAAAAAAACGTTAAAAATTGACCAAATGGTGAAAGAAATTTGAAATTTTGAATTTTTTTTTTATAGAAAAAAATTGTATTGTACAACAAACGATAAAGAAAATTAGCTTGGCTGCGGTTCAATGAAGAAAAATCCAGTGTGAGGAATTCATTTACCTGCGTTGGACAATGCGCCAGGTTATTTGTTTTAACGGTAGATGGCGGAAATGTCCCTGTTCTTTTCTTTGAGTACATACCCAAAATGCATAGCGTTGGGGCTTCTGTGTATTCTCCCGTATTAAATTTAACTTGAACTTGAACATGTAACGTGCCCGCGCTCCCTAATTCGTCGCGGCACTGAGAATGCATTGTCGTGCTTCGGATATAGGCTTATTCGAATAAAAATGAGAAAAAAACAAAGATGCGAAAAAATGTGAATCTATCTGAAAATGTGAGAAAATGTGTGAAAAAATGTGAAAAACTAAGGATCCCTGGTGGCATTCCTGATACTGACACTACTAACCTATATACCTGCTTTTAAAACATAAACATGATCAGCAATGGTTGGGAATAAATTATGATTTGCTCACAAAAGAAAGCGAATGGCTGTGAATTAGTTATTTGTTCAAAAGGGGAAGTCTAAAACTGTGAATCGACTTTATATTATTCCCCGACCCGGAAACATTCTTCGTTTCTACCTGCTTTTCCTCGAATCATGACCAGGCCGAGACGTGGCCTTCACATATTACTACTAGTATCTAGAAGGCCGTGGCTGGGATAATTGCGTAACCACCTTCTTACTGGTTTCTCTTACATTGCCGTGCATGAAAAGTTCGACCTGAACGAAAGGACCTTATTCACTTTTGTTTTTGTGGGGCAAATGATCCAGGGCTTAATTTGGGCCAGAACGGTCCGAAACGGCGTTCCGGTTCTTTTAAGGGCTACATTTCTCTTGTACTGAAAAGTCTCATCTTTCGTAAATTTTCGCAGCTTCAAATTAAATCAATCTACCCTAAAACCAACTTTAAATCACCACGCCATTTAGTAAATTTAATTTAATTCAACCTCAACCATCGTTATAAAAGTAAATGTTGTTGCTTAGCCCGAATTGGTGAAGTTTTTCTGTGGCCGCGATCCGCTGGGGGCCATCGTTTCCAGGTTTCTCTTGATCGTCTGATGCCGTAGCACGCGTTGGAGCCGGTGATGTTGCAAATATTGTAGTTGATAATACTTTTTAGCGTTTTTAAAGTGTTATAACGATAATGAAAATAAAATTTTGTGATGTATCAACAATGAAAAACTTTGAAAGTTACCCTAAAGTAGGCGTATGTCTTTTTCATTATTTTTTGGTATTTGAGTGACTGTTTTTCTGTATCAATCCTTACTTGAATTCGATAAAACAGTTGGTAAAGCACTGTTTTTTAATACGTACATTTTTTTATTGGGAGAGGAGGGAGTCACTCACCCCCCCTCCCCCCCATGGCGCATCCAGGGGAAGGGGCAAGTTGGCATATTATTTTGTTACCCCCAAAATAAATCAAAATAACATTGTATGAGCGTGGAAATCTTCAAAAAAGTTACCTTCCAGAAGCCAAAATAAGTGTTTAAATATGTAAAAACGTTAAAGCTTAAAGCTTACAGCGCTCCCCTAGCTTTAGTTTTCAGAGTATGTAAATGACCGTCCCTTCCTTCCTCTGGAAACGACTGACAGTTCCGGTACTTTACCAATTAGAAATTAAGCATTACGTAATCAGAAGGACGAAAAATAGGCGCAAGATTATTTAAGAATTTTTCTTTTGTTTAGGGACAATTCCCTGATCGTGGCTTATTTTCACAGGAGATAGCAACCATACAAACAAACAAATAAATTTTATCTTCTTATCTGATGACTGCTCCCTGATAAAGCAAGGATCCAATATTGTAATACACACAAAAACAATTTAATTTTCAGCATTAATTGCATGCCTTGTTCACCTAAAACAAGACCAAACGTAAACAAAGCCCCTAAAATACAATAAAATACCACGAATGGAACCATACTTACAATTTTAAAAGGTCAGACAGCCAGTCCGCTGATTAGGTCTCTATCTTGGAATGACATCATCAAAATGACATCATTCGTAGTATTTTATTGTATTTTAGGGGCCTTTGTTTACGTTTGGTCTTGTTATAGGTGAACAAGGCATGCAATTAATGCTGAAAATTAAATTGTTTTTGTGTGTATGACAATTCAAGCTTTATCAGGGAGCAATAATCATCAAACCGATCTATTTTACCTGCAAATTAATTTTTCCATCATCTTATCTTTTTAATGATTGGTATATGTTTCAGAGCTGGTTGCCTATCCCGGATGGTATCCGGCTAAAACATTGCCGCAGAAACATCGCGTGACAAAAAAATAGTGGACAAGACATCGCGGAAAGTTGTAATTAGTCAATCCTTACATGTGCGCCAGGTATGTAAGTGGGTCAGATGGGTCGCCAGTGGGTCAAATGGCTAAGTCGTCTTACGTGGGTAACGTGGGTCATGAAGCAGAGCCTTAGCCCATCATCCCATGGTGATGCATGCTACATCACATTTTTAAACACATTTTTTGAAAATTTTTTAATGTTTGCGTGTCTTTTTTTCTTCGCACCTTTCCTAAAGTATACTCGATGACGTGTTTTACGTTTGACGTGGGTGGGGAACGCGGATTTTCCGTGTTAAAGCAGTAGGAAAGTTGGCTTGAAACTTTGTAACCTATTTTACGTTACGAAACAGAATTTAACGCGCCTCACAACAGGTGCTCCATATGGCTCGTGGTTGGTTACATTTCTTTGTTCATTCGAGTAGGTCAGTGAGTCTGCAAGTTATACGATAACGTTTTGAGTGAATTTAGCGACACTCGAGAATTAATTTAGAAACACCCCATAAACACGGATGCAGACCTATTTCCGTTGCCTTTCGGACTTAAATGTCTGACTGCCTGATTACCAAACTGTCCGTTCTGCCTATTAGAAATTCCCGTTTTAAATTATCACATCAACCACCATAAACTTCCCGAACACGTATCAAAGAATATGTGACATTTTCCCGCAGTTTTGGCCACTCATATTGCCATTGCCGATTGCCGTCGCGGAACCATCACAAATCCTACTCGCACCAGGAAATGAAGTGAAATCTGACAGGCCCTCACTTTGACTTCGTACCAGTCCTCCACTCACAGGAACAAGGAAGAGGTCACACTTCTTATATGTATATCACTAACCTGTCCTGGTAGACCTAGCTGCGGAATTGAGGCATATGGGTGGAGGGGACGACATGGCGCCCCCTCCCCTCCCCCGGGCACTGCTGAGGGGGGGTGGGGCGCCGCTGTAGCAGAACGCAAGTATAGGATATAAACCGTTTTCCGAGTGCTGAGAGCTAACGATGATTCAGTCACGTCTGTGAGGAAATGTGTGCGCTGATTGAGTGAGCGAAGCGAACGATGATCAGCGTTTGTTATCAGAACAGCACTTTTTCATAAATATATTAATTAAGTATTAGGGTAGGGTGCGCTGATTGAGTGAGCGAAGCGAACGAAAATCAGCGTTTGTCATCAGAACAGCACTTTTTCCTAAATACAGCAATTAAGTAGTAGGGTAGGTTGCGCTGATTGAGTGAGCGAAGCGAACGAAAATCAGCGTTTGTCATCAGAGACAGCACTTTTTCTTAAACACTCTTAGTAAGTTGTAGGCTAAATATTTATCGTGTAGTGGAAAAATGCGCACATTATTTGGATCACTTCCTTGAACATATGTTTGATAATTTTTTGCTGGGAGTGTCTGTCAGCACCATATGAGTTTCAACAAGAAATCTCCTCGAGCGCAGCGAGACGCGGCGGAATGAGCGAGCGAAGCGAGCGACTCCGCTAGTAGGATATATACCGTTTTCCGAGTGCTGAGAGCTAACAATGTCGAGACGCGCAGCGCGAGACATTGTTTGGATCTCAGCACGAGGAAAGCGGGTGATATCCTATTTATTACTCGGTTTTTGCCACTCTGTCCGACGAGTATTCTTGGCTGCGTTTGGTCGAGCTCGGTGTGTGTGCACGCGCTCGGTAATTATTGCAGGCGGAGTCACATTCCTTGTTCCTTTTTTGTTATGGCAAAACAAGTTATGGAGTTTGGGGATCTATTTGATTTGTCGAGATGCTGCTAATAAAGACAATAGTATAGTAATAAAGAACAATTCAGACACATGGTTTCTGGTGGAACGATTAATTTTAATGAAAGTTGCAACGTTATTTTCAATTTTAAGTAGCCTGTCAGAGCTTGTCAAGGGTTACATTATAGCGACCCACTTTGACCTCTGCATATTGTTGCTAAAGCTCAGGCCAACATTTTCACTACTTCTGTCAGCTTTGTGCCGAAGATGCGTTGCAACAATGTGCTTTCCCTCTAAGGATAACATTGTAGCTGTCAAACAATATCACCAACATTGTCAGCACTGTTAATGTCATCATTGCAATGTAACCAACGAGTAAGTACCATGTATTTTGCCTTGGCAACCAATTGTATACTGCTCGAGCCCTGTGGAAATATTATTTTGTGCCCCATTCCAGTCACCAAATTCAACCGACCAGCATTCGTTGGTTTTTCATCCTGCAACTGGTAAATATAATTCGAATCGCCCCCCCCCCCCACCCACCTCGCCCCCCCCCCCTCCCCCATCTTCCTAACTTTCATAAATTTCACTCCCACCTCATTCAGATCAGGAAGGAGGATCTTCGTTAGTCGGGCGAGCATTTTTACTGAACAATTTGTAAATATCCCGAGCCATAATGTTACCACCCGTACAAAGGTAATGTGTGGTGCAGTGGCAACCCGGACCACTGCACTGTGACTGAGGTTGGCGCTAATGACCAAGCTGTCGACGCACCATTAAGCCTCATCTCCCCCCCCCCCCTCCCGTACAAAGGCAATACGACTCGATCGTTATAATGTTTCACCGTCAACTTCCATCTGTCATCGCCATTCTACTAGTAACATCACGTTACTAGAGGGAGGGGGAATAACAACACTAAATAAGCGTAAATGTAATTTATGGATGTCAGTTGGATTAGTATTTTTTTTTTTTTACTTTTAAGTTTGCATGTCGATTTGAGTCAAATGGGTAATTTTGGTCTTTCGTACAGATCGCTGGGGAAGACTACAGCGTCGCCTTTTCCAACGCCGGTGAAGAGAACTAAATTATACAAAGGAGAACAAGAAAACTAGCCAAACAGCGAAAATCATACACTAGATATAACGTAATACAGTAAGCCACCTTCATGCACTTACCTTTCGTCGGCGTGGATTCGAACTGACAACCCAATTCGGCCCCATATCACTGGCATAGCGCCTTTATCGCTGCGGCCACTCCTCCACTGTTAAAGATGACACACTGAACCCGTTATTAAGCTCACAGCAGTGACCAGGGCTCCATTCGACGGAGAAGGTGGCTTGCTGTACTACGTTATTTCTATCGTATGATTTTCGGTGTTTGGCTTCATTTCTGCTTTCCTTTTTATAATTTAAAGCAATTTGTGTGTATGTATTTACAGCAAATTAACACATCTTTGCTGCCTCATAGCTAATAGTCTTCTTCGATGAAACTCAATGAAATAATAACATTTGATCGTCGCATTTAAATACTACAGTAGGACACACAACCGTAAAAAAAAAGAAAAAAAGAAAAGTAATCCGTTAACAACAAACATGAGATGCCATGGCAGCATGAAGTCTTGATACCGTGTTGTATGAATTAGTTGGCTACTCTCGAACCCGTTTGCTGCTACTTACGAAATTAAAACGGCAGTGCAAAAGTAGGCGTAATAGCTGAAATTAGGCCTAAAATCTAAAACTAGGCCTGAAACCTAATAAAATTTTAACCTACAATTGGTTGCTACTTTTATATTATACTATACATAATAGAGATCCCTATGTTGGATTGCGTGATAGAGGTGTGCTCCTCAACATTTTTCTTGGTGGCAGTGTCAATCTTTATAACAGCGGCAGCATTGTGAATCTTTTGAATCTTCTGATTATTGTTTAAAACTGGTGGAACTGGCCGAAGAGTACAGAAGACCAGTTGCGACCGGTTGCGGTCACTGCCCCCGTTTGTTTAATAGTGACCTTTGAACTACTCTTTTTTTTTTGTTCTTTTATTTGATTCGCAGGGAAACTGCTAGCCTTTGCCGACCATGGCAGAATGACAGACGATCGGACTCCTTCAGCAACTTTGGGATTTATTCTGACCTGTTCTAGACATTATCTCGACTGTCTATGGTAATCTGTGGTTTCCCAGATTGAATCCCTGGCTTTCTCCTGACCCCATACGAGACTTTTCACTTCTTCAAAAACGTCTGATGCCGTTCGAAATTGGGCTGGTTCAGACGACATACGCCCTACACCCCCGTCCTACCCTGTAACGATCGCCACTACTATCCTAGCAGCTAATGACGTCTAAACGAACGGGAAAGAGAAAAATCTATTTGCCGCTTGAGAAAACGGAAAATCCGGCTTACAGGGTCATGTCCCATTGATTTTCAACATCGAGGTCTGGGTTGAAAGTTAACATCACTCCAACAACATGCCACGTACGCCAAATAAAAATGGAGCGATCTCTGATTGGTTTTAAAAGGAGCCCTGCGTTAGTTCTAACGTAGTTCCGCCATTGCTGACACCAAATGTTGGGGAATGGGCTAGGTCCAACATGTGCTGTTTGATGTGTCATCCAACAACTTCCAATCTTCCAACGAAAAGTGACTTCCGTCACTCATCAGGTGAGTTCGTAAATCGTCCTTTAGGAAATAAAGTTCACAAGCTGAAATTTCAACGTGGGAGTTTCAGGCATAACGCACGCTGCATTTCGTAGTGGAGTAAACCGAGGCACACAATTTTTATCGCCATGGGGACATTTTACAACAAATTCGCGCTGTTTGCTTCCGCAATTACAGTTTTTGCCCTTTCTGTCACAGGTAAGTTCAATCTAAGATTCCTGGTAATTTTTTTTCGTAAGTAAATACACACAGATCGCTGTAAATTATATAAAGGAAAACAAACTAAACAGCGAAAATCACACACTAGAAATAACGTAGTATAGTACGCCACTTTTACGCACTTACGTTTCGTCGGAGTGGCATGACCCGGCTTCGAACTGGCAACCCAGTTAAGGTCACTGATGTGACCTTAATAACAGCGTTCAGTGAGTCATCTTTACGCCAGTGGAGGACGTGGCCGTAATGATAAAGGCACTATATAACTGATCTGGGGACGAATTGCCACTTGATGTAGAATTTGTATGTTAAAAGGAAGTCTGCATTCAGACGGCGCAACTCCAACGATTCGAGGCCAAGCGATTTCAGCCGCTGCCTGTAAGTTAGGCTGTGCATGCCAGGAATAGCCTTTGTGAAACGGCGCTGGACTGCCTCGATTTGGTCGCTGTCCTTCAAAAGGTACGGCGACCAAACCTGACTTGCGTGCTCCAGAATTGGAGGCACGTAAACGTTAAAAGCCCACTTCAAAATTACAGCACTGCCAGAAATAAAACTTCTGCGAACAATGGCCGCACGTTGATTTGCAAGCATTGAAATGTAATTACAATGCAATGCAACTTTGAGGTCGGGCGTAAACCACACACCGAGATCCTTAACAGAGTCAACAGTTTTAAAAATGTCAGATTCTATACGATAGTCAGGAGCTGAATTAGCGTTTCCACTACGAAGTCTCATGCATTTATCAGTGGAAAGTGGCAGCTGCCACATTTTAGCCCAACCTGATACCCCCATCCATAGAGGCTTGAAGGCAGGCTGAGTCCGCTTTAGAAACTTCGACGAACGTAAGTGCATAAAGGCGACTTACTGTACGTTATTTCTAGTGAACGATTTTCGCTGTTGGATTGTTTTCCTCTTTATTTGTACATTTTTGTGGCAGGTTTTTGCAAGACTGTTGTTATTTTGTCAAAACTAGCTAAACAAAATTCTATTAACACCTATTTACGTTGTAACCAAATAAACTATGCATCTGTTTTAATTTTTTCCTCCATCCTTAGTGGGTTTTGCATAATATCAAGAATTTGTAGGGTTTGGGAGGAAAATTCGTAACTCTAAAAAGTCCCTATTGAAACACGTTAGATTCGTCCCTATTAGTTCAGTCCGAGTTTTCAGAGGGCGTTACGTGTTCAATCTGGTAATTTTGTCCTCATTTTTCAGCCCAAATCTAAAGTAAACGAAATTATAACTAAGCTAGGCTAAATAATAATTAAATTTACAGGCTAGTTTCGTTTAGTTTAGTTTAATTTTAGGCTAAGGCCTGAGAAGAAATTCCCACATAAAATACATGGCGCCCTTTATAAACTAAGACTGAACTAATACGAACGTGTCTAAGACGTTTCAGCATGGGTCTCAGTCACAAATTCTTCTCCTGATAATATTCATATCAAGTTCTGTAACCTTCTATACAAAAAGGACTATTCTTTCTAAAACTCTTTTCCCGTCTTACTTCCTTTCCCGCATTTCATTAACCCTTCCCAAATAGCAGTTGAAACCAACCTGCTTTCACCCACAGAGATCTCTAGGCAGACTTTCACAATTGTTTGGGCTCGTTAGTATAGCATAATCTGGGTATGAAGCACATCCACAGAGTTTTCTCTGTAGAGCAGTGACACGTCATAGTATTATTGTATATAACTCTATGCTGGAGCCTTAATGGGTTAGCTGCAAGGGACACTGCAGAGAGAAACAGAAGGGCGTCATACTGAAGCCGATGCTGTGAAGAATGATTTCTTAAACCTAAAACGCCCGATTTTTGTTGTTGGAGAAAACAACGTCATTTTAAGCCTAAGAAATCCGCTCTTCCACTGTTTTTCCCTCCATTTTTATGTAGTGCACCTTGTAGTTATGCCCTCCAAAACCCATACTGGTGCCAATCTGGTCCCAATATGGCGGCAAGTGTCACTGCTCTATAGCACATCCGCAGGGTATGAGAGCACATCCGCAGAGTATTCTCTATTGGCGAGCCCAAACAAGGGAAAAACAGTCTGTCTGAAGATCTCTGCGGGAGAGGTTATCTAGATTTCCAATAATCAGCTGCCATTAATAGGTCTAAATACGGCTGCCTAACGTTCAGTGGAACGGAGCTACAAACATGCAGTAGTTTCTGCATTTTTTTTGCTGCTGAAACCTGCCCGGTGTTGCTTGTTTCCGTTCCTAATAATTTTTTTCCAAGACCTGTTTCCGTTTTTCGCTACAGAGGTCGTGCACAAACGTGCCACATAAGGCTTTTTTTTTTGTAAACAGTAGTGATTCTTTTGAATATGTGTTATCGTACGGCATGGAGGGTGTTGGTGTGTTATCTTTGATTTTGGGTTGTGAAAATGTTGACCTTATTTTGAGGGCTGTTGAAATTGCAGTTGGATGAGTACTGTAGCGGGTTTGCTGTTTGCTTCCTTCTTGGGTACCACCTGTGCTTTGTTAGTTGGTAGGCTATCCTTGGTTTTTCATTTTTTTTTTATTTTTACTTTAACTTTTTGTATACTCTGGTGGCTGATCTGGGTTTTATGGACTTGGTGAATTTGGATAATTTTTTTTTTTTGATTTGCTGTGGTTTCGTTTTTCGGTCTTCACCGTCTTGACCAGAATTGATTTTGTTTGTGGGACGTGTACCCCGTTTTCAGACGGGGTTGGCGTCGGGGACCCTCTTTAAGCCATTCCAAATTTTATTGCCAGTAAACCTGCAAAATGAATTCATTAACTTATTTTTACTTTTACAAAGTGTTTCCTAAATAACCATTCTTTTCCAAACCATCTTAACGCACTTTTATCACATTGATACAGTTTATGGCTTAAGCACTTTATTGAATACAACTATTGGTTGTCAGTGCACAAAAACTGCCCATTTTCAACAAATTTCAAGCAGTTTCGCAGCGCAGGTATTTATCCGCTTCTGCGTGAAATACGATCAGCTCTGGTTTCTGTTAAAATACCAAAGCGAGTGGGCATGCAACAACAATGAAGTGTGACAATCGAACTTGGCGGGCGGCCCACTAGCATGGTCCTTGATATAAAACATTATCCCTTCAGTTGATATTTCTGTAGAATATTTTTTTTTAATTCCAAGCTTGTAATCACTAACCTTCACTTCCTCGTTAATTTGCTTTGAAATAATTTTGTCTATAATTGCAGCCCAAAAAATGGATAAGGTAAATCGAGCTATAATTATCTGAATTAGTAACATCCCCTTGTTAATTTTTGACCACTGGTTAAACCCAACATATTAGTGTTTTTGTGATACGATGGCATGAGTAAACACCATTCCCATAATTCCATACCTTCCCATTTAATATGTTCTAATGTAAGCCCATCAGGCCCCTTTGTTTTGCCCATCTTTAAGGTCGTAATCGCTTCATACATTTCTTATTAACCGAGTTTCACATTTTCTTTATTATAATTTACAAAATTTTACCCTCCTCTTTTAACCTCCTCTTTCTCTTGTGTATTGTTGCTATTTCTAATGTTAGAAAATTAGTTTTGTTTTTCAAATTTTCGTAATTCCTTGCTCGTCTTGAATTCTGTTCATATTGGTATCCAGGCGAAGCCACATGCCGAAGCCTCTTGGTTGAAGCCTTATGGCCAAGCCTCGCGTTACTAAGCCTCGTTGCTATTGCCTCGCCATGACGATGCTTCACATGGACCAAAACTTGTGCGGACGGTACCTTGCGTCCTTGCATGTACCAAGTGCAGCGACGTTTCCACAGCATCCTCCTAC
>JAHWFP010089121.1:0-10245 GCA_023313725.1 Lithobius niger
TTGCCACCATCCACCCCAACCAGCTATGTCTAGTTTTTTTCTTGTAGGAGTAGTATTACTAGCTTCAACTAAGTCCTGCTTTCACTTTCAGCAGCGTCATAGACCATGGGGCACTATTTTCCTCTACAATTTTCTTTTTAATGACTAGGAGCTTGTCATTTATACGTAGAAAATGATAATTATTTAAAAGAACAAATCAATTTTTCAAACACCGTATGAAAAACCGACACAAAATCCGAATCGGTTTCGGTTTCGGTTTCGGTTTTCAATAAAAACCGAAAATTCTGTTTCAGTTTCGGTTACCGACCCATCCCTACTACAAGGTATACGTGAAATCAGTGCGGTTGGATGTTGTATTTTAATGTGAAGTTAGGACTCTAAATTGATTGTGTAAAGTTATTTCCAGGGGTGCATACAATTCTTACTGCACAAAATTTCCCACAATATTTTCCTACATTTTTTTGAAATTTCCACAGCCTTTCGCTATACAGCAAGCCATTTTTTAGTGAATTTCCACAGTTTTCTGAAATTTCTCGCGAACCTTGTTCTAGCGTTATTGGCATGTTCTGCACACCTGGATATTTCCTTGGCCTAGCCGTTAAATCAGTTGACTACGTCTACGTCTACGTCTCCGTCTACGTCTACGTCTACGTCTAAGTCTACGTCTCCTTCTTCAAGGCGTGATGGTGGCTGCGGTATCTGTCAGAGGCACAGCGCCAACGTGCTGCAGTGTATGAGGTATTTACATTGCATTGCGCATTGACGTCTTAATTGCCCTTTGGATTTTAATTTGAGGACTGGCGATTACTGGTGTATGCACGTAATTACGGCTAAGACAAATGTATGGTTCGGTTGTGTACTGCTACCGTATGTCGGAGTGCAACGGTTCTAGGCCAGTAGAACATGGAATTTGACTTCAAATAACAGTTGGGTCTAATGGTTTCCTACAGACAAAATGGCGGCAGCCGAATAACGTTACTATAGCAGATTACAGAGTTACTGCCAAGTTGCAAGCCGAAGAACAAGTAAGAGCGTTGAGGCGTATGAACATCGAGAGAAAGAGTTCGTCGTTAAAAAGTAAGAGTGTACATTAGACAATTAAATTACATAGCCGCAATATTAAGTTCCGATGTAAACCTATCTCCGCTGCCTTTTTGGAATTAAATGTCAGACAGCTGGAGCGGAGAGTTGAACCCACGACCTTTAAAAACGAAAGTGCAAATCTCTACCTCGCGGCCATACTGACACAGCCTTTCAAGGAAGAAGTAATCCAGTAAGGAAGAAGTAAGGAAGAGGTAAGCCACTGACAAAGACTGAAATATTGATGATACTTACTGACAGCTTCGATGACGTCAGCTAAGAGAACTCCGTCGGCAATATCGACTTGCAAATCCTGCACGTAGCGTTTGAAGCGAGCCTTTTCCAAATAATGATTCGCCCAATCCGTGTAGATCTGCAAAAAATAAAACAATCTGGGTTTAAAATAATGCAATGACATGTTTGAAAATTGGTTTCAAGTAACTTATTAAATAAACATGGTACGCTATTTACCAAAATTGTCCCTTGATCGTCACGAATCAAGGTGCGAATTTTCGGTGGTCTTATATCTCCCATCTTCCTCAAGCACTTCGAGCGTTGCAAGCACTTCGAGCGTTGAACGTCTTTTGTAACAACTTCCCGTTTCTCCAAGTCAAAAGACGTTCAACGCTCGAAGTGCCTGAGGAAGGTGGGAGATCTTTCTAAAAGATAAAAGACCACCAAAAATTCACACTTTGATTTGCGACGATCAAGGGACAATTTTGGTAAAGAGCGTACCATGTTTATTTAATTTCTGTCTTACCAAGTAAAACAAGGAGCCTTTCGGCCTATCGTGCAAGTAACTTACTCAAGTGCAATTTATTAGTCAGGCTTACGAGCTACGAATGGAATGTATTTCGGTAGCAATGAGTTGTTTATGCCTGGATATCTAACTGTGCGGCCGACAGCTTGTCAGTTTTTAATACAGAGGCCTTCAGTAATGTCAAACTCAAACATAACATCAATCTCAATTTGTAGTTCAATGTTTGCATTTTAACCTGGTTGTCTTGGTTAGTGTATCGATTGGGAATGAAATACTACATTTTGTTTGGCTGCAATGTGCGTGTACTGGTCGTTTGCATCGGGAAGGCTGAGGGCATACATGTCCTCGTATACTTACTACCCTTGTTTATACGGAAGGAAATCCGAAAAAATTATTTAACCATGGAAACAATTGAGCTTGACTCCCGAAGTTTCTGACATAATTACGCCGTTTCATCGTGTTAGCTTGCCAATTTTGGAACTTGTGATTTATCAACCACATGTTTTATGAAACACAAGACCGTTCATTTCATTTCATTTATTATCCCAGAAGCCATGGTCCAAAACCGTTCATTCTGCTCTCCAACAAGGAAGAAACATTAACAAAGCCTTGTAATGACGTGACCAGTGAAAACCATCATTGTTTGCGTGGTAGCAATGGGTTTCTGTGGGATCAAGCAGTTTCGGCCACTCAGCCTGGCATTGTCGACCTATATGAATCGAGAGTCTACTTTTGAATTTAACAGGACGGAAAGTCAGATGGGCTCGATTAGCGTTAAATAAATACGGATGCAAACCTATTTACGTTGCCTTTTCGACTAAAATGGCAGACTCCCTGAGTGGGGAATTGAACCCACTACCTTTGAAACCCACGACTTTGGTATTTGGTTTCAAAGGTCGTGGATTAAATTCCCCGCTCAGGCAGTCTGCCATTTGTGACCAAAAGGCAATGTAAATAGGTTTGGATCCGTATTTAATCAACTTTTCTTTCAACACATCCACGACTTTTAAAAAAAATACCCGACAAAAAAAATTGAATACAGCATTTTATTCAATATTAAGAAATAATAAAAAATTTACATTGTAGCATGCTTCGGTTGCCACTAAATGCTGTTGCCACCGGCGGAGGTCTGAACTTAGCTAATTTCTATGTGTTGTTGTTTATAATTATTTTACATGAAAGAAGCAGTCGATCAGAAAAGCAAAAAAATGGAAAATTTAAGCACGAAACCACTGGGTCCACAGATGTTTTAAACAGTATTTCCTCCTCCCCCCTAAAAAAATGGAAAAAAAAAACACCAATTCTTTCTTGCTGCTTCATGAAAAGCTGGCCGCAACGGTGCATTTGTTGTTTAGTAGTCAAAGGCTTGTTGTCACCAACGGGAAATCTATCTTGGCGCCAACCAGCGGCAGTAATATCGTTTTAACCTTTACATATTGCTCCAAGGTGCACGTGGACGTACAAATTTTCACTCAATAATTAAGGAGGCAGGTGGCTTTGTTGCGTTAAAAGAAATGGCGTTGTGCATCCCGTCCAGGGTCGGATGGGGCCTCCCTGGGAATGTACTGCAGGGGCCTCTGGAAGCCTCGCGGGGACCGGAGGAGGGGGGGCGCCCCCCCTCACGGAAGTGCCAAAGATAGAGTATGTTTAAAGAAATCTACGTGAATGTGAAAGTTGATATGTTTTTTGACAACTAGAGACGCAACCTTAATAAAATTTCATTTCAAGTTTTTAAAAAAAATACAGTTTATATATTTTTTTAAGGAAGGGTCTCCTGTCGTGTGGAGGTGGGGAAGCAGAGGTACGGATCGGAGCCCTGCATAAGCCAGCGTATCTAATGAAGTCAGCGTGACTTTGAAATGTATTCTTTCCTGCAACTACGAGATTCAATTTTTATACGAATTCATTATAAATTAAAAATTATTTTTTCCAAACAATGGTCTCCTATAGTGGGACCGGGCGGGGGGGGGGGGGAAGAGGGTGAAATGCAGAGCCCCAACGCTAGCGTATTTTAAAGAAATCAGCGTAAATTTGAAACTTGTTCCTGCAACACAGAGCTGTAATTTCATACGACTTAATTTCAACTGTTTAAAAAATTTGTTCTTTTCTAAAACAAGGGCCTCTCGTATAGGGGCCTCCACGGGGTCCCCGGGTTCCCGGGCGGCCCAATCCGATACTGATTCCGTCGCTTGATGCACGTAACTTACTAGGCAGCATTAGATGGACACTGGGTATAGACAACCTTCCATTAAGTGTGTTCATAAAGGGTTATTATTTCAACATGCGATTAGTTCGGTGAACAATACATCGACGCCTCGCGCTTCTCCTCCCCCCCCCCCCCCCCCCGGAGTGTTCTGTTGTTGTCTATTATATAAAATTACAAATTTGAATACAAAAAGTCATATTCACGCTAAATCAGAATGGGAAGTTACTTGAAGAAAAAAGTTCTAGAGATTATTTACAACCTCTTTGTTATCAACACGCTAAAAACATTTTTTTCCGACCGATGTCTTTTATTGCCGCACAATTTGAATATGACCCACGTGCACACGTCCCTTGTTGTCTGCACAATATCCCAGAAAATTCCGATTGGAATGACGTAGAAAAACAGTCCCTCTCTTGTTCTGGCTACCGTGGCTTTGTCCGGGAACGTGTCAAACCTCAAAACGGCACCATGTCGATGTCAGTTTGGGATCCTGTCAGTGGGCCCCCATGGTATCGTTTTATTCTTCATTCACTCACGCTTAAAACTGTTTGGTGTCAAACCCCCAAAATGTATTTTGCTTATTTGCCTTTTAAAATGACGCGCCGATTTTTACGTTTACCCTCTTTATTTATGGTTCCTTGTTGGTTTTATTTCAGGCACCACAAAATAAAAACACAAAAACAGACTTGTTCGAGTCACCGACCACGAACAAGTAGTGCGTAAGAGCTTCCCAAAAATCAAGTTTCAAGATGAATTTTACGGTCGAATTCGTCACACCCAAGAAATCACGGCGAAGACGTTTGATGACCAGTTGCTTCGTAAATGCCTCAGAATAAAGATCTATCTTTGGATTTTACAACATTTTCGCAAAAAAAATCTCAGGTTAACGCTAAACCTCACGGGCGTCAAGTGTCATTCGCAAGCTTAAAATAAAACGCTCCCTCGCGTGAGAAAAGGACAAGAAAAAAAAAGGTAGGAAAAGAAGATGCAGAAGAATGGAGGCAGTTAGGAAAACGAAAGCTGCGACGGAATGTGTGGGAAGGTGCTTGGGAGACACATCAAACTGCCAAGAAATACCTTGGCCTAATCTTTTGTAAACACATCTACACAAATACAGTTGCCGGGTAATTTAGTAAAACAAATCACGTAACGGTGTTAAGTTTAGACTATATCTTAGGCAGGATACATGAAAAGAAACGAAGATGCGGATAAAAAGACAAGTAAATGCTCACGTGGTAGCACCACCACACTGGCCAGAGCCGAAAATATAGGAGGGGAGGAGGTGTGTGACGGGAAATTTTCTTTGCTCCAACTCCGTTCTTAAAACTCAATAACTGTCATATTTTGGAAACATTGATACGTAAATATTAATACACAAACATTGATAGCGGTAGTAGATTTACTTATAAGTAATAACCAAAAGACCTCGTTTTCTTGCTTGCGTAAGTAAGACTTCTTGCCTAGAATTCTTATTTCTTATTTAAAAAAAATAGTATTTGTTAATTTAAAGAGTGAAATAATTTAATAATACTTCAGAAACGTTTTGGGATGCGTAAACATGGCCAGCGATACATTTTTGCTACTCAAGTAAGAACCAAAGTCCTTCGTTTTCTTACGTTCTTACTTAAGTAACAATGCTACACCTATAGCAGTGGTTCTTAGTAGGCCTACAGTAATGAGAAACTTCAAGGGTTGCTGGAACTTCGCTTTTGTGTTTTATTAATAAGAAAGAAGAGTTATGGAATATTTTGGAAGGCAAACTCGGCAGGTGAATTCCAGGTACACATTCATCAAATGTTAGGCTAGTAGGATGGCGTGTCCCTGTAGATATTGCAGAGGGTTTTTGTTATCGTTTTGGAGAATACTTTGATTCTGCGGGTTTCGAATTCGAATATTTTATCCCTGTTTTCAAAACTGTCTGCTGTCAGTTCAGATTCAGTACAGATTGTGAATTGGGCCAGTCCAGCTTAGGCATTATTGATACGAGGTTGCAGAAGTGTATATTCCTGTCGCAGGAATTCTTCATTGATCAAACTGTACGAAGAGGAGCTCTCTTCACTCAAGATAAGCGGACTTCTTAAAATTCGTTTGTTCCAAATTTGTCACATCTCTGCAGGGAAGTCGAGCGGTAATGATTTTTTTTTTTGGCATATCAAGGACTTAACTTGTCATTTCACCAACATCTCGTTGACAGACAATGAGAGTTAACGGAAGCAATGAAAATATCAATGACGTGTTTTTAATCCTGCATTTCGTTGATTGAAAAAAATAATTAAAATGTAATCGAGCCTGAATTGAAATTTTCTTACTACTGTAGCAATTTTAAAACTTTAGGACTGCAAATAATGACAGAGAAAAAGCGCAAGCGCAGCACTCTAGTCTGAAAGCTAAGCTAATCGAACCCCAATATGACATATCCCATAATTAAAATAAAAAAAAAATTATCCGTCATCTATACAAACGCTAAGTGTGTCGCCGCCAAGTAACAATAGGTCATCCGACTGTAGACATCCGATTGTTAAAGACCATGAACGAGAGATGGTCTTAGGGCCTTAGGGCAGATGACCAGGAGTGGTTAACGCTCGTTAAACCCTTTAACCCTTTCACGAGAGATGGAACCTGCGGAAATATTATGAACACTCCCTTTCATGTCAGGTCTGGCCCAACTGTAATGACCGGAAATCAACGCAATGACCGGAAACCAAGGCAACGAAAAAAAACCCATTGTCTGGAAAGTACTCTTTTCCGAATTACAGACTTCACCAGTTCTGCAAGCAACTTGCAATCATTGGTCCTAGCATCCAGACACCTCAAGTACTTTAAAGTCCAAGTCAGCTGATAATGTCACAGTTGACAGTTTCACTGTTTCCAAACAAGGCCAGTAATGTTGTTGCTTGGTTACCAACAGCTTACGAGGACACTTTAGGCCACGACATCTGCTTGGCATGGACGCTGGACAGAATGGCTTAAACTCAGGAGCGCTTGAAACTTGAAACGAAAGGCTTTCCAGAGTTATGCGATATGAGCTGCCTTTGCTGTTGTGATGCCTAGGATTGGTCGTTAAATTGTTTCTAGACCTTTTAGCAACACCCTCACGCAACACCTCATTTTACTAATTTGAACGTGTTGGTAGACATAAACTGAAAGGCAATTACTTGAACGGTTTCTTTAAAGCCTCTTTGTACTGGCATACCATGCTTACAATGCATTCGACGGACTCAGAAAGTGTTGAAAATCATAACACAGAGATGTTCATCCTTTTCAATACTACTGTGCATACGCTGTTCTTCCTTTTCTGCAGTTTTGTGACTATGTTATTACTGTAGAAATGGTGCAGTAATATGATTTATCTCTGGAACTATTGACTCTACAGGCACTCATTGTATCCCGTCACAGAATCTAGGGGAGCTGCTGACACGGAAAGATTCTTTCACACGTTTTGATCATTGTGTAAATGTACAAAAAGAATTCAGGTTGCGGTTGTTAAGAGGATGTTGGAAGGGCACGATGCCATGCAAATCTTTTATAACCTGTCCTAACTCTAGGAACAATAATAGCATAAAAAAATAGCACTGCGTGTAGCAGCAGCAGGTATATGGAAAATGCAAACCCGCTTCAACAGATAAGGACAATGTACCTTGTCATGAATAAGTTTATGCAGATAAAAAAAAAAAGATCTAACGAGGTCCTATAAATGGTACAATGCTGACATTTCAAATTTGAAACATCAATTTTCATAGGCGAAATGATGAAACTGTAGTCATATAGAACAGCTGCTGTAGTCATATAGAACACTTGCAGCCATTATAGTCAACTGAAGCCATACGAAACTGATGAAACTGTTAAGTCACGTAGAACAGCTATATCATAAACAGACCTAGAGAACTGGTGTAAGGAACATGACAAGTGAATTTTCGAAAACTTACCGAATGGTTTCGTTCCAATTCGTCAGTCTCCATTTCCAAAAGGCAAGGAAAAGGCATGCCGCACAATCAAACGTCTTGTATTTGTTTCTCATTTTTGTTAACTTAAGAAGAAAGAAAACAAAAAGAGAAATGGCCAATCAGCGAGCCCTTATAAACAACCCTCGCGGTGGGATAGGCTGTTGTAGAGTGCGGGAACACTGGCGAAATGGCCGACCAGAAGTCAGCACAAGTTCAACACATCGTTTTCTAGACGTCTAGGTGTTGAAAACATTTGAAATTTATGAAGAGAGAGGATAGGACGGGAGAAAAAAAGCGTTCAACTTGTGTCTTCGTGTAAATTGGCGGGAGCTTCAGACCAACTTTTTCAGTAGCGTGGCTGCTTGGGAGGGAGGGAGGGAAGGAGGGGGGGGGATGGGAAGCACGTGTTGCTCATAATTCAGCTGTCGTCCGCTAACGGCGTTCCCTCCTGCTGCCTCAAGACAAGAATGAAATTCGAATGAACATCGCATTAAAATCGAATGTCAAGGTTTTTTTTTCTCTTTCGACTTTTGCAGCTTTTCTTTCTGTCGGAAACTGGATGAAATAGATCTTGCAGTTAGACTGAAAAGTACTTGAATGCCTATTTTTTTCTTGTTGAAGTCAAACACGACGATTTACTCTTTTGAATTTACTTCTAACTACAGAAAAGACCACATAAAACCTGATGTAACAGACTTTTGTACGATATTTAAAAATAATTCGATATTTTTTTTTAGTATTATTCCTTGCCATGACAAGCAATTGTGGGAAATCGGTAAAAGGACAAACCCTCTCCTATTTTCGTGCATCCTGCGCGTAAGTAGCTTTAGCAATATTTACGACGTTTGGCTGAATGTAGCAAAACCGTCTCGTACGTGGGAAAAACACGAAAATAAGGGCATTTACAACATTTACAAGTACGTTTAAACTTATGTTGCAAAACTGAGTCATGCAGGAAAGCCAACGTGTAGGCCTGTCCCTTTAATCTGAATTCATTTTCAGAGTGACTCGAAAACTCATTCCTTTTGAAAATTGCGTGCTTTAACTTTCTCATCACGAATTGCACCGTTCATAGTATTTAGCCTCGTGCACTGTTTGCAAACCTCTCATTTCGTGTATAATCATAATTTTCAAGATTTAAATAAAAAAAAAACCGTGTATCGCGTCATACGCTATCCACCCAAAACCAAAACTGGTATATGAGAAGCTACAAAGCTTCCATAAAGGCGGCCTTAGAAAGTAGTGATATTATTCAACGAAGGAAAGGCAGCCAAGATTAACCGTATTAACCAGTATAACGGCGCATTCCCAGCTTCTTTAATTTCTTTGAGCCAATAGTGATTAAAATTATTTGCAAATATTACGGATTACATAAAAGTCAATGGCTGATGCATCGGCTGGTCCAGTACAAACCATCAGTAGGACAGTACGAGGTAACATGTTAGTGTAAATTATATCTGGTTCAGCGGGATCTTCCTTAGCCAATGTCACCAGGCCATTTTTTATGCAAGACAAGACTTGCATCCTTCCTTAAAAGCACTTTTGCAACGCGACAGCCAGATGGGAAGTGCCCGTCAGTGTCGCTCGTCCCCTACCCTCACCCACCCACGCAACCAAGCAACCCTAAGGGGGAAATGGGTGTCAAAATATCGCCGGCGGGATCACCACTCATCCACTCTCCCCCGCCCGGAAACAACGGCATGGCCCATCCCTCTTGCGTGCAATATCTCCATTTCAAGAAGGGAAAACCCAAGAAATGATCTGCCACAGAAGTTTGGAAGTTGCAGCTACAACTGGGAGGGATGCGACGTTAAAAAAATACTAAAAATAATTCACGGTCGTTGGCGGTCGGGCAAGCTTCGCTAGTATCAGGATAGTATATTACAAAGGGTGGCCTAAAGGTACTAAACAAAATTGTGTGGACTGTATATACGTTTGTTATTCGCCGGGTTAGCCGATTCAATCAATTTGATTTAAAGCGTTGATTCAAATCATGATTTAAGTCAACAGCACAAAAATCATTAATTTACATCAGTTTCATTTTAAATGTGCAATATACATGTAAGGACAATAGAAACCAACCTTTTTGTTCATGAAATTTCTTTACTTTCATTTCTGTGGATTAATTCATCACTATGGTACAGTTTCTGTTAAGGATTAGGGAACTGTATATACAGTTACACATAACTTACTAGAGACCCATGCAGGCACGGACTGGGAACTGAATTTCTACCGGGAAACACTCAGAGGGGCCC
>JAHWFP010089121.1:10345-22053 GCA_023313725.1 Lithobius niger
AAAAAAAAAATGTGTTAAGCATTAGCGGATAAAATTGCGGTGTATTTCATAGGCAAAAATATATATATATATATTGCTGCACACTGCCAACAAAGAATTTTTTTCAGTTTGGAAATGCTTTTGGGATCGGTTACACAGCCTACCTTAAATAAGAAGTTTCTTAACGAGTTGATATCCAGACTCTATAAATGCATTTATGGTAAAATCGTTGTCAAATTTCACCAAGCTTTCCCTTTCACAAGTCATTAGTAGTAGTGATTGAAGCATTTTTTTAATATTATTTTTTTGTGGGGGGGTTTATTGAGGAATTTCGGGGGGCCCACCGGGAAATTCCTAATTTCCCGGTGGGCCAGTCCGTGTGTTTACTAATGTTACCAAACTTATATTTCCAAAGAAACTTGATAAGTATGTCCCATTCGATTCATAATGTAGTATCAAGTTAAGAGACAGGCGAGTCATTCTTCAGAAATTCTTTACGTCTGTTTTTGTACGTAATATAAAACAAAAGTAGGATAGAAGAAAATGATTTCAAGTAATATTGAATACTTCTTGATGGTAAAGTGAAAGCTTTGACGTATTTATTATCGGTAGAAAAATTTTAACAATTTGGTCAAACACCTATTTACTATAGCCTATAGTACATAAGGCAACTAAAGCCGACTTTTTTTTTATTTAAAAAACAAAAAATGATTTTTTTTCACCCAGCCCTGAATAAGGCCTATTGGAACTGTCCTCCCGAATGAAACTGTCTTAGATGGTTGCCATCTTTGTTGCCTGCCTGTATTCAATAACCGCAAACAACATACGTCACTACAGATTTGCTGAGAAAAATATTGTAAATGTAGACAATTAAAGGGAAAACGAGCACAGAATACATTTTTGTTTTTTACGCCATGGTTTTTACGCCATCTTGGAGGAGCATCTTGCTCATGTTCCTGAGGTATTGCAATAGCCGATTTCCGCATAGTCTAACTAGGCTGTAGCTGGAGGTATATACAGATCTTAATAAGATCTAGAAATTTGCGGTTTGGTTAAAACATTTCTGTAATGTGAGCCGCATTGGAATCCCGGACTACTGCACTGTGACTAAGGTTGACGCTAATGACCTAGTTCTCGACGCGCCATTAAGCCTCAATTTTCCCCCCCCCCCCCCCACCCCCATCCCAGGGGCGCATATGTCCAAGGACGCCACACAGATCCTGCTTTCATCTACCATGCTAATAAATGATAAATACAATTTTTTCAATCAAAATTCAATCATAATTTTAATGGCTTCATTACACTGGACGGAATTTATGCTTTCATTTCTTTTGTTAGAATGTTTTCAATGTAAGCATTTACTCATTGAAGCCATTTTCCGGTGTTCTGGGCTTCACTCGTAGACACGAAATAATAATGCTTATGAAATAAACAAGTGACCAAAATAAAAACTCATGCAAGATTTTTTTTTAAATTCTGAAACATGTTTTTTTTTTCGGGGGGTGGGGGGTTGTTGGTGGGAGCGCGCATGGGAATTTCTCCAACCTCCGGGCGGAAAATGGATAAAAACTGGGCTCTGTGTATCGGTTATCATCTTAATATCGGTCCGTTATATTGGTGGCCGAAAACGATTCGCGAAGGGGTCTGCATCGGATAGTTTAAAACTGGCATCGATCAGTTTCTAAGTCTACATCGATCTACTTCACCTTTAAAACTTCTATCATATAATTACTGCTAATTTTTTTTTTTTTTCATTGTACCAGCTGGTTTGAGTTAACTTTTCAAAACGGTATTTTATCTTTTAAACTTGAGACGCGCGTGTCTCGAGGCGAAAAATGCTATCGAAATTTACAAACAAATCTGGCGTCATTAATCACAAGCGCCTTCTTCAGCCGACAGTTTTTGCTTGGCTTTGGCAAAAAGAAAGGACGTAAGGAAAGGAAAAAGATTTTGTGCATCCCTCAAACTTGAGTGGCATAAAAAAACTGGGTTGCAGGGGGGAGAGGCGCACCAGGCTCGTAGAGGTATAAGTGGGGTCCTTAAACGAGTGAAAATAAGAGCTCGATGACAGTCGACGTGAATCGAATGTGCAATGAAGGATCTCCTAATTATAGCACGGATATTTCCCAATCAAGTTAAACAAACAAATATAAAACGACGTTGTTTTTTTTATGTGTATACAGCCTTCCTTACGCGTTAAAGGCTTGGTACAATAAAAAATAGTTTGAAAAAATAAATGTCTAAAATTAGTGTTTGCACTCGCATGTCAACGTAAAAATTCCAGGGTTTCTTTCCAGTTACTTTTTAAGGAAAATTCAAGGATCGCCAATTATGTACAATGAGACATTTAAAAGGTAAGTTAGATAAATACAAATCGTATTAAGACACACGCTAGTGTGTCACCCGCCAAGATTTAACGATAACATCAGCGTTCGTCCTATCCAGATAATATATAAATGACCATGGCGACCCTAGACACTCGTGTCTTTACAGCTGAGGCAGTTTGGCTAATTGCAGGCATCAGAGGTTAAATAACAATGCAACATGCTGAAACTTCGTTTGATCAGAATACTTTGGTCGCCTGACAACATAAAAGTCACTGTTAGACTTTTACGTTGTCAGGCGACGAAAGTACTCCAAACAGCTTAACGTTTTCTTGTTGAAAAAACGGTGTGAATAACATTGATATTACTAATTACTAGCTACTACTAGTTTCGAGAAAGTAAATTTAAATTCTTCCATAAGGCTGAAATATTTGCAGATAGGTTTAACCGTTGAACGTGCCTTTTGCTGGTTAGGGGAAGAGTAAATTGAGAGTTACCAATCAACCTCAATAACTACTTTAAGGGCAGAGTTTCAGTAATTCGTTGTTATTGTTTGTTTTCTAGGGAGCACGAACCCAAATTGAGTTATCTGCCCCACGACGATGATATGGAGCACTGTTAGTTTGTTTGTTTGTTTATTGAAAGTCTAAAGACATACACGTCATGCGCTCTTATACAAATCTAAACCTAAATGTAACTAAACAGAATTACCAGACAGAGAAAGCATTCTGTGATTGTTCAATAAAAAAAGGGTTTAAAGGGTTTAACGAGCGTTAACCACTCCTGGATTCAATAGTACAATCAACAACAATGAAATGTTAATCGTAGCAGACAACAACAGCACGAGTGAAATGTATTAAAGTATTTGTTGTACCAAAAGTGTTACCATACTGCGGTCCTCAAAAAGGAACTAAAGCCAAAAAAAAAAAAAAAAAAAAAGCAAAGCACCGTAAAACTACATTTTGGCTTTTCGTAATTGCTGGGGAAAAAAATGAATTTCATTAATTTGGATCAAAAAGCTGTGATATATACCCACAACAAAACCTGGTAAGGATTCCGCAAGGTTTTCGGCCGTTTAAAGTCGTGATGTAAAACACCAAGTTAATCCCACCAACGAAGACTTCAAACGTTAAATGAAATAACTGAAAATTGCGCAGTAAACAATTTCAGTATATTTCATTTAACCTTCGAACTATTATTCGGTGGGATTAACTTGGCGAAAGAGCTTGGCGTTTGATATTACTTGTCATAACTACCTATTAACAGCCCCAAGCAAATGGGCTGAAAAAGGTTTATTGGTTTGCAAACTCTACCAGGCAACCAAAAAAAATAATTCTCATCGAGTTTTCTTATGGTTCTTCCATGCAAAACTACAGAAGCTCAGTTCATCAGCACTTGTTCGTCACTGGTGTGAATGAGAACCCGCAGGAAATTATATCTTGCCTGTGTGCCTTAGACGTTGTCAGCTTTCAAACCCACGAATTACTCCGTCAGTAGGTTGTTACGACTGTGATAAATGTGAACTATAGCTGAGACTATCGACTTCGGGTGCCATAACCCTTACTAGGCCTAGATTTAATTTTTTAATTTTTAGTATGCCTAGATTTTAATTTTAAATATTTAGAAGGAATCTAGAACGGAAACGGACAAACCATGCGATTTCGAACCAGGAAACAAATCTCCGATCAATACAGTGGGCCGATATGGCATTCAGCATACGACAGAATAAATCCCATACCCGCTGGCAGTCTCTCACCTACCCCGGTCAGCACTTACTTTTCCAGGGTCACTTCATCAGTTTTTCTAGTACTGAAAAAGTTACCTGGAACAGACCAAATTCTTCAGGCATATAGGTTGAGTTCTGCACCCGTTCTGCCACTACTACCACACGATTAAGAACAGTACAGTGGCGCATCCTGAGGGAGGGAAGGGGGGGAGGGGGGGTGCACTTGCCCCTCCCAAGACATGAGACAAACAGTAAAATTGATAAATTGCAAGACCCTCGTTTTTTTTCGAGGCCCCTTTCTTCGCCTCAAGTAGGGTAACGTTGGTTTATTAACAACCAAACTTCGTTCTCGAATCCAGTGTTTCCTCTCATCCCCCCCTTCCCCCTCGTGCAAAAAAGTATTTACGTCGAAGCTAAACAAAAAGCAAAGAATTTGTTGCCGTTAACAACATTTATCAAATTGAACTGAAAGAGCACGAAAAATCACTGACACTGTTCAAAATGCGTTCACTTTCAGACCCTTTTTTATATTTTTGTTTGCTCCCTCCAAAATTCCTTTGCTAACAGACTCATTGTAATGTGGAACTCGCTTCCAGATTTTGTTACTTCTGCACCTTCAGTTAATGCATTCAAAAACAGGCTGGATGACCGTATCGCTGATGATCTGAAATATCATTTTGATTAACTTTGTGCATTGTATATTTTACACTGTTAAGATTAATATGTTCCTTTGTTTATACTACTCTTTTTGATTCACTTGAACCCTGTATTAATTAATTATTTATTTATTTTTTTCTCTTTGACCGGAAATATGAACAAATTGTTATTTTTACGAACTTTTCTTGTTATTATTACATTTAATATGTTTTGTATGTTTGCCACATTCCTCTTTAGGAAACCGGCAACTCATTGTTATTATTAAATTAAATTAAATTAAATTAAATTAAATTAAAATTCTGGATGCGCCACTGGAACATTGTAAGAAATTTCATATTTCCTAAACTGACGTTGCTGTTTCTTAATCCAAAAAATGGCCCATTCTTTGGGGTCACTGATCGTTGGCCGACGAAATGTGTGAAGTGAAGCAGGCTTCGTCAGTTAAGAGTCTGTTGTCCGTCAGGGCGTGGTGTTTCCATTGGCGCCACAAAAGCGCATTTCACCAAGTCCCTCACTTTAATTGTAGCTCTTCCCTCCACAGAGTTCTTTGGAAGTGGGCCAATGTCAACAGTGGAAAGTGCCATCGACTTTCGGAGGGAAGAAATCGACGTTATCTCAATGGGATTTAGAAGATGCGTTCATTGAGATAAGGTTAAGTTTCGGAGACCGAAAAAGCTGGAGTAGATAACTTTTTTGGTAGGTACGCTTAAAGTGGGTTTCGACCATTTACATTATTGGAATATCTGACCTCAAGCTTCCAGACCACCGAGGATCTTGGACAGTGGTCATTGCATTATCACTAAAAGAAAACTAAAAAAAAAAAAAAATCTAACGCGGAAACTATTTGCTCTACAATAACGTAATAAAAAACATACCCTGTTTTTATCGTTTAAATTGAACGCACAAAAAACTGATTAAAACTGAAAATGTTCCTTGGAGAGGACGCTCACTGAGTGGTTCCAACATATTTAGTAATTTGGAAAAAAAGAGCATTCTTTTTTAATGCAATAAAATCGGAAATAACATAATGAGGGACTTTTTCACAAAGCATAATTCATATACGTACACACAATTTAATAACATTAAGTTTTACGAATTAAATAAGAACGCGCGTAGCAGGTTTCGCACGGCTTGAAATTTATTTTGCTGTCACGAACAGGTTAGATTTAGGCCTAACTGCCCGATTTCCCGTGTTTTGCTCACTCTATCTAACAGGGACTGGTGTTCATATTTCTGGTCATGTCTTTAAACACTCTTAAGCGCAAAAAAAAAAAAAAATATATATATATATATATATATACATATAGGGTGTCCCAAAAGTCCCAGAACACCCTCGCAACTTTTTTAAGGGGTTGAAAGGAAATAGTGAAACTCTGGCAATGTAAGTTTGGTTAAAGAAGTCGTAAAGGGACGTAGATGGCAGCAAAATGCTTCGTTCAATTTAGTTGGATCACATCTACAACGTCTTTTACGGTTTGAAACCTAGAGTGTGGGCCTAAGTGCCCCCCCCCCCCACACCAGGCGTAATGCAGATCCTTTAACCAAACTTACATTTCCAGAGTTTCACTATTTTCTTTCAACCTCATAAAAAATTGTGAGGGTGTTCTGGACTTTTGGGACACTCTGTATTAATAACAATAATTGAAATATACGACGTACAGAATTTTATACCATATTATAGGAAAGAATGCAGAACTCATTCTGGCACTTTTTCTTTTCAACAGATGACGTTCTGAACTTAGTTAATTTGTACGCGTTAAGTTCTTTTAATTTATTTAGGTTGGATTTAGGTTGGATTGATTCCGTAGTATCAATCACGGAATCACGTTAAATTAGATAAATAATGGATACATAAAATTAAATGGACTTGAACAACATTTAACAAATCGTTTAACATCTACGGTACGTTATGCCGCATCGCCGCAACCGTTCATCATATAAAAAAAAAAATCATTCTTTAAATAACAAAGTAACGTATGACACTGACGAATTATAGGGGCGGGGAAACCGGAAGATTTTACCAAAACAAAAAAAGTGTAGTTTTGTACGACTTGTGTTTTTCTCATGCTAATTACTCTTCGTTCAATTAAGCTTCAAGGCAATTTCCTGACTTTGACGACGCGTGCCAATAAATGGACCTTATCTTTTCTAAAGAAAAGAAAAATACCAGAAGGGGATGCATGTACGCATCATTACGTCTTATCACCGCATAAATAAGATAAAAAAAAAATTTAAAAACAGAAGCTTTCGCTGAGTCTTAGTGAGCATTCTCAGCTGCCAACAATATTCAAAATTTTCCAGCAAGGTTTGAATGTAGTTGGCAGTTGCGAATACTGGAACAGCAGGGCCATGCACTCAAAAATGCGTGGTGTTTGTAGTTCCGGTCTGTACCATGCCCCGTGGCTGTTTGCTGTGACGTGCGTGTCACGTGACTGGGCTAGTCCACTCAGACGGCCAAACAGCCGTTGTTCTCGTTCATCATTGGCTAACTCATGGTGACGTCACGGCAAACAGCCACTGCGCGTGGTTTAGTTGGTCCCGTAGTAAATAAAGAGGCCAAGTGTATGACCGTTAGGTGATTACTGTAATATTTTGGTGTCAGCAGTGCACTAACATCAGAATGCGCCATGATTCATCAACAGTGTCGGACTGGTCCCTTTCGAGGGCCCTCTGTACGGATCCTGAAAGGCCTCCCTCCACCCCATTATGTATATTCAGGGCCCCCTATTTTGCCAACTCATCACACGATTTTGCCTTTGAAAAGCACGTTTGCAAGAGTAGAGTCCGGAAAACCCATTTCGGGGGTCTGGTGGAGCGCTGTAAGATCCCCCAGCGGAATCCCAGAAATCTGAAGCGTTTTAAGCTATTTTAGTGCCCGTTTCTGCCATTTTCTGGCTTCCAGTGCACACATTTGCAACAAATTGTCAAGTAAATTTTGGTGATTTTTCACATTCGTTCTTCAGGACGGCAAGTTTCGAAAAACCCTAATTGCGACTAAATCATGTTTTTCTTTTTTTAGACATTTTCTTTGCTAATTAAATTAATAAGAGTTCTGCTTAGACTTCCAGGCTATAATGAATGACAATAAAATGCTGTGTGCCCCCTACCGGAGGTAGATATTATTTTTTATATGGACTATCGAAAGGTGAAAAATAGTGAAATCTTTTTCCAAATTTTATTCTAGACAACTAGACCTAGAGGTATTATTGCAATTTTTTTTTTTACATTTTAAAGCAGCAACATCGAAATATCAAATCTTTTACTCAGTGTTGTCCTAAACAATTTGAGGTATTATTGGAGAAAAGTTTCTACATTTGAAATCGACATACTCCATTATCTTTTCTTTCACCCTTGATGTAGGCGATATTGGGGTTGTTTTTGTCCTTAATTTCGGGACCAGTCTCGTCCTTGGAGGAAAGATAACAAATTCATTATCTTACCTCCAACGTTTCGTGGTTGGGAGGAGAACTGCAGGGAAGCGACCTGAAACTATCTGGGCAGCGTTTCTGTTACTCGCATGTTATACAGAACTGTTGTGAATGAAAAAAAAAAAAACCCGCATAATAAATTTACTTTCAAACTGACCGAATGGTGATGATAATTAACCAGTATTCATGGAAACGTGAATTTGAAGTGAAAAATTATCCGATTTTTGCAAATCGACAACTCGAAATTGCCAACTCTATGTCTTCTCGGACGGTGGGGGGTGGAGAGGGCAAGCTATCCCGACCCCCAGTCGCTATGCCCTGTATATAATGAAAAAGGCCCCTTCCATATTTGTACAATATAAGGTATTATCTTAATATACCTTAACGTTACAGCAAACAAATCAATGACAAAAAAAAAAAGGTTTGCGCCTAATTCTAATTGGCTGCGCTACTTTTTTTTGCCCTTTTTTTTTACTGAATAAGAACACGAAGACTTCACTAACATTGGTAGCGAAAAGAAGCACATCTGCTATACTCTACATAACTCGGAAAGGGATTTCAAAAGCGTCAGATGTTCAAGTATGTTAATTAAAGGTTAATATAGCACAACTAAAAGAGGATTGACGCGTAAAATTACACCCAAAAGCACGCGTTTACCCTGTAAACTAATTTAAGTAAAACCAGCACTGGAAGAATTTAAGATAACATATGCAGCAAATTAGTGCATAAGAAAAACAATGAAAACGCTACGTTTCGGGTGCATATGCCCACGTTATCAAGTGTGGATATCAGCTCAACGGCTTCGCACACAAATAAAAGAACAAATAAAATTCATTATTATCGCAGACACTCCTAATAAAACAAAATTGAAATATTTTTAAAACAAGAACCTATGGATTGCTGGCCGAAACAGCAAATGCATTAGGAAGCCCAGCAAGACGACCTCTTCCCTGAGATTGCTGGTTAGAAAAGTTCACCACGTTTCGCCGACTCCCGTTTCGCCGAAACAGTTGCGCCGACATCCATATCTTAAAATCTTTAAACTAATGACTGAAGACTACCGATATACACAAACTCGATGAATACATGGACCTTGTGATTCAACAACTTTTTCATGTTTAATTCACTAGGTTAGCTGATATGTTATTTCACACAATTCCTTCGCTTGCTGCAAGATTTAACGGCATGACTGACAATAGATGGTGCCATAGAGTGCAGGAACGATTCTTTTTTTAAGGTCTCGTTAAGAATGAGGGCTTTGAAACTTTTCAGAACCTCTACGGTACCGATCTTCCATAAAGACCAAATGCGCAGAACCCTTTGGTTTCGTGTTAGAAGTTCCTCTTCAAATGTCCAGATCTCTTAATCCTCAAGGTCGACAACAAGTCTGTTTGGCGCCCAAGTCTGATGGGGTTTTTGACTGACGCTATTCGGGGTTTAAACGGTTGCAGTCAAAACTTGGTACGCGTCCAAGTGGGACTGGAGCTTCCGTTTCGCTCTCAATGGCCTCATGAATCGCAGACCATGGAAGCTGCAATAACGGCATCTTACGAAACAGCCCGTTTCACTTGCCGGCCAAACATGACGAGACGTTACTACTTCCTTTTGCCATTTCAACCATTCGTCCTGAACATGAACTTTCTGATACTCATCTCAGGGCTCTGTCAGACAGCGGAATAAAACGGATTTCAACTCATGCAAATTTATCCGTCTAAAAGCGTAGTATATATTAGTCTAGGATTGGCTTGAGACGAGACTTGACAAGACTTAGCTGGCCTAAGGAAGCTGTCACTGTTTATCGCTGGGGGTCATGGATTTTTCTGATCCTCTCGAAGGGCAGACGGGGAAGTCATAACATTTGTTGGCCCACTTCAGAAACTACGTTTTTCCCCAAAAAAGCAGTCGAATTTTTCAGCAGTCGAATTTTTCTAAAGAAAAAAAAAACCAAACCTTCCCAACGATGAAAGTGTTAACTGTTAACTAGGTATAAAGTTGTCAGTATTATTATCAAGCTTCGTAGGTTTTTTTCAATAAAATTTGTATAAAGGCTTCGCCACAGAGCTCCTATCAAGTGCTGACTGTGTCAGGGTGTAAGCCATACTGTAGCAAACCGCGTTCATGGTAGGCCATCTTTCTATATAAATCTCGATACACCGAGCAGATCTTTGAATGTTTCCCCAAACATTTTTGCGTAACTTATACGCGTGGCTGCTATACTTATTAACTTGGCTACAGGAAAACATTTACAGGCAGTCTTAACAGGCATAAGAAATGCTTACTTTTGTGGGGGGGGGGGGGAGGAATATTTCTTTTGACTTTTTGTACGGGGATCGGTTCTTCAGGATTTTGAAGTGGGGGGAGGCGTCATCGACCAATTAGTTACCACATGTTTAGTTTTACGCCCCTCCCCCTCCCCCCATCCACGGCCGTAAATAATGACGGTCGTCTCGACAGTTCACCTCATTTCTCGGTGTCGTGTCATCTTATGTTCTCATCTTGTTTCGTCTCGATAAGTCTCATGCAGCTCTCCATTATCTCCAACGGCTGAAATACTGCTGCTTTAAAAAAAAAGTAAACCGGTTATCACCTATACAAAAGGCCTTTCAACTACGGCTTGAAACAATATCTTAAAACTACAACGTAAATAGTTGCGTTAATACGAAGTAACCAAATACGTCCATTTTTTTTGGTTATTAACAAAAAGGTACTAAATACGTGATGGCAGTGTTGGGAACTTGGCATCGGGGTTTACCTGATGCAGTTCACAACATGGCTGACGGGACGAAAGGGGGATGTAACGTAGTTTTAGTGTTGGTTGATGAACTGGGAATGGGGGGTTTGGTCCAAAACATAACGTTCAAAGCTTCCGTAAACCTACGGTGGAATAATGTTACCCAAAAAGTGGTTCAGATTCATAGTGGTGGATTTATTGGATCGCCTCAAATTGCGGGTTCGGGTTAGGGATGCACTGAATACAACATTTGCCGAATACCGAATACTTAATATACTACCGAATACTTAACTTGCGTAAGACCGACTACCGAATATATAACCGAATACTCAACTTGCCGAATACCGAATATACAACCGAATAGTTAAACTGACGAATACCGAATATTCGGCACCAAACAATTTACATATTCGACCGAATACCGAATTAATCATTTTTCCTTCTTTTAGAAATGTCGGAAGACAATTCCTCAAAAACCAAAAACTAAATTCTTAGCTAAACGTTCTTACATTAATACAATTGCATAAATACGTATAGTAAAAAGCATTCGGCCGAATACCAACAAATCTTTATTCGACCGAATACCGAATATCACTATTCGGCCAAAATCAGTATTCGGCCAAAAACCGAATATCACTATTCGGCCAAAATCAGTATTCGGCCGAATACCTAATATCACTTTTCGGCCAAAACCAGTTTTTGGCCAAAATCAGTTTTCGGCCGAAAATCAGTATTCGGCCGAATACCAAATATCACTATTCGGCCGAATACCTCATATCACTATTCGGCCAAAATCAGTATTCGGCCGAATACCGAATATCACTATTCGGCCAAAATCAGTATTTGGCCGAATACCTAATATC
>JAHWFP010089122.1:0-22480 GCA_023313725.1 Lithobius niger
AAGCTGTTTTCAAAATACACGAAGGAAATCAGGGACGTGCACAGTGCACACAGGGGAAGGGGGAGGGGTAAAAGTGTCCTTTTCGTGGAGCGGTGGTGGTAAAAGAGCCTAAAAAAGGGAAAAAAAAGGGGGGGGCAGTAACGGCTAAGAAAGTGGTGCAAAGAGGGTTAAAGGGAGGGTTAAAGTTTCAAAAGGGGGCAATGAGGGGTAAAAAGAGGCTAAAAGACCAAACAAAAATGTGTCCCCTGCCTTCACGGGGGCCTGTGTATGTCCCTAAAGGAAATAAAACCTGGAGTATGCGTGTTTCGTAGTTAGATGTAACTACAGAATTACTTTTATGTGCATGTTTCTTTCGACGCCTCGCCACAGATTGTTTTACACTCCTTTAAATACAGTTTAGTTGATCAGCCATGCATATGTTCTGAATCACGAAATTAATGTCTTGTGGGCGGTTGGTCACCTAATATTCAACCCGCAAGCCAAATGTTTAATAATAACCAAAGTTGGTTGGAAGGATTCCAACAGCGAAACGGCAAACACCTCACGCTTATTCAGAAATTCGGCCATATTTCAAATTCTACGTTGAAAAAAATTAAACAAACATGACGGTGTAGGAAATTGGATACACTTTTTTTTAAAGGGCAATTTTCGTAATTTGTGTATCCTAAAGCTTTGCGCCACGTTTAAATCTTTTAAGCACAAAAAAAGGCCGACTGGTGGTATATGACGATATGATGTAACAAGCTTTACTACAACAAGAAGAAATGCCAAATGGGTTGACGTGAGCTGGAAATTCAACTTCAACCGTTGAGTCTGTTTGGCTTTGTGGGTATAGTGATTTGGTCTTCGTTCGCAAAGGTCGAGGGTTCACCCAATCTAACCTTTATGCTAAATCCAAAAGGCAATAGAAATAGGTTTGATGAAAACATCAAATTCCAAATATGAGTACATATTGGAAAATTTGTTCAAACATTTGTTTTCCCCCTGAATTATTTAACAAACAGTTTTACAGTTTATTTGAAACCTTGCTTGTTGTTGATCAGCCTCCACCCTCTTTCTGCACACGTAAATACAGCAGTAAGGTTTCACTTGGAATAAACAACACATCAACATTACGGTATATAAAACTTCACATGAAAGTTTATTTGTGATCGTTTGCTGTTTTGACTTTGAATCAGTTAAACCTTACGGTAAACATCAATCGTTTTCGTGGCCTAGTAAGGTTAAGAATTAAATCCGTTTAGCTGTGAGAGGTGAAGTGGTCGTATACGGGTAGAAAGAAAGAGTGTTGTCGGCGCCATCCAATGGCAATTGAATCGAACAAAATTGTAAGAATGTGAAAATTATGTTGCGTTTTTTGTTTAATTTGCCCTTGTGAGGAATTTTAAAAGTCCTGAATTTCATGGGATTATTACTAGAGTCTGTAGTAATGCAGGTACGAGTCTTGGTACCGGTCGAATTTTTCTTTCATCATTTTTTGCCTAAAATTAAAGGGGCCAACAAAGTTCCTGATTTGCTCAAGGAAAAATAAGCAACAACAAAAAAGTAAGCCAAAGTGCAACGCGCGACGACCACTTTGCTTCAAGCCTTTATCAACTAAGAAATTGTAACATAGTAACTAACGTGTAATGATCTTATCTCATATTTGCCACCATTATCTTTTCTAATATTAGCTCCAATCAACTAAGCAAATTTGAACATGAACGGTTTTTAGCGTGTTGTTTAATCTCAAAGTTGACGATACGGAGGATTTGGCTCTAACACTCCACCAATGAAGGCGCTACAGGGGGAGGGGGTGTGGGGAGGAGAGATTTTAGGTGTGCCTCCTGGGTGCCCCCTCCCCCAATACTTTTGAGTTTAGACAAAATCGCAAACCACCAAAACTGTATTCATGCTCACGTTAGAAAATAACGGTAACGAGTTTGTAGGATTTTCTTCTTATTCAGTAGTTGAAACGACACAAATATTTATTTATTACTTTATAAAATCTTTCTCCCCCACCCTCCCACTCCCCTGTTCCACTCCTTACACAACACATTCCTTACACAACACTTTCCTCGATTAGGCCTATTCGTACAGGAATAATTTGATGAGTAATCTAATTGATAAAACTTCGAATTAGTGTTAATTACGAGAAAGCTTATGAAAATTGGGGGGCGGGGCCCCCCCCCACCTTGAAAAATATTCCTAGTGCTGCTACTGCTCCAGACGTACGCCCAGATGGGTTCTTATGTACCATGTATACATAGGTCGGTAACGCGATTCGGTCCTCGCCCTCTTGGTTCGTAGACCAAGCCACAAATAATTCAGTTGTACTTAGCACGGGTTCCCACGGCACCCTAATGAAGCTCGCTTCTCGTCGCTGGGCTTAAAGGAGCATCCGCGCAATGACTCTCCATTGCATTCTCGCAGCTAGAATTTAATCGCGATGGCATAGGTGTCGTTGCCATGGGTAACAACTCTATACCTGAGTTAGCTAATTCCGGTATCGTTTGAGTAAATGCTTGCAGTCTTATAATCCGTGACAATAAGATCAACAATTCCTCCTGACGAGACAATTTTGCCAGTCCCTTTTAAACTAACATTATTGAGTGTTTTTCGTTGCGAGCCGACAAGCTCAAACCGCCGCCATGTTGGAATTTCAGATGATTTCTAGCTTATCTGGGAGTCGTTGCAGAAACGGGGCCCAGCAAGGGCTCGTTTAAGTTGCTTTGCGTTCTCGCAGCTACAAGCTAGAATCACTTGAAATTACAACATGGCGACAGTTTTACTTCTGCAGGCTCAAAACAAAAACAGTCAATAATGCGAGTTCGGAAAGGACTGGGAAAATTGTTTCATCAGGAGGAAGTCTTTTTGTCACGGTTTATAAGACGGCAAGCATTTACTCAAACGATCTCGCATTTAGCTAATCCATATAACGTTGTTACCATGGGAACAAAACCTTTGGCCATCGTTATTAAATCATAGCTGCGAGAATGGACAGGCGAGTTGTTGCATAAACGTGCCCTAAGGGCGGGTTTACGTAGCGACAGTTTTCTCGCTGACCAAGTTTTACTTGGATCTCCTGGCTGCTTTTCACCTTTACCAGCTTTCACGAGTTGTCTATACGTATTAACCATGGCAACAAATCGGACGCAGATTTTCTCCTCGTGCCTCGCAACACGACGTACGACGAGTGCAACATGACAGTGTCGATTTATGACAGCAAGAAAGCAATTTTTCCTGCAGTACAAGACGACGGACTGATTTCTGAATGCCGGCATTTCGATTCGACGACCCCAAACTGGGCGCCATGTTGGATTTTGAATTCTCGCTACGAGCAGCTGTTTATTCTACCGTCATCTGATCACTACTAGAAGCTGTTCTTTGAGCGAGAATAGCAAATTTCGAAAAATAGCGTGAAGTGACAACAATGCTGTAGCGATATTTAAAATTACTGTTGCACTTTGTTCTTTATCCGTGTTGTTATTTATAATGCAATTAATTTGTTATGTATTACCGCATTCATTTAGTAGAAACTTGAAACTAATCGCAAATAAATAACGGTTGACTAGCAAATAGTGTTCGGCGAGCGAGAAGGTCACGTTGCGTAAACGCGCCCTAAAGCTAGCAAACGAGACTCTAAACGAGAAAATTTATGCTGCAATATCGCTGCCTAAATCCACCCTTACGCACAGGGTAGGAAATAAAGGAGAGGGACGGTAGATGTAAACCCACCTCCGCCTCCCTCCCCTGCACACCCAGCATATCGTCTTCGATGCGTCTCTACTTATAAACGCCAGGTGTTAACCACGTAGTTAGTGCCGTAAATGGTTAACAGAAATAATTTTCTCGAAAGCCATTTCGTACGGTCTCAACTCAAATAAGGTCGTTGCCAGAAGTGCCACTTGCGAATTTGGCTATTTATCATCGTCTGGGCTGCAGCTGCGGGGACGGCCACTGTTCGGAATTTTTTTTAGCGTTTTGTAGCCTACAATAATTCTGCTCCGAACTGCATAGTGTCCATTTATCAATTTTCTAATTTCGAAATTTTGATGGTCAACTCCAGAAAGAGCGCACAATTGTCAAAGTGGTTTAAAAAGGGGTTTATCAAGTTTCTATGATTTTAAAATTACATTTAGTCGGTCGAGCAAGAGAATTTGTGCAGAAATAATAATAATAAAAAAAAAAGGTTTTCGTAATTCGAAACTTGGGAAAATCGCCTTAAATCGAACTGTCGTACAATTTCTGCTTCAGAACATTAACGGCGGTTGCAAACATGGCCGACGTTTTCAGGCGTGCATGAAAGGCTGTGTGTTGTACGGGAAGCCCAGTGTTATAGTTTGTTCTACATTATGCTTCCAGAAAACTGACTGTATGAGGCCACGTTTTCTTCCACTACGAGTGCAAAAAATCCGTAAACATCCCATTCGTAAACTCTAACAGTAACTGTGTTGAGTCTAAAGGTGTTATATCTACATGTTTTTGCACTCTTAGTGCAAGGAAACGAGTCATCCTCCAGTCAGTCAGTTTTCTGAAAACATAATGTGGAACAAACAATAGTGGTGGGGCAGTTGGGGGGGGGGAAAGCAGAGAAGGGTGAGGATTAGGTGGAGAGAAGATCGCTGCGTAGCAAAACGATCTCCCTTCCCGTTTCGTTGACTTACCCTGTCCTACCCAAGTTCAAAAAATGTAATAGGTACATCTTTGTGGTGTAGCTACGTTAGGCGTGGCCAGTGGTAAATTAGCACTTGGGGGCGGGGGGAGGGACCTACCCGTAATACACAGGATAAAAAACGCACGAGCTGAAAAATTTCTTACGTCCATACCTTTTTCTATTTTTTTATTGTGAAAATAGGGACCACTTTTCGTACTGCAGTTTTGAAAAAAACTTGAAAAAAGCTTGAAAAAAGTTTGGACTTGGAAGAAAATTTTTGGAAGAAAACTTGCCTCGCTTAAAGCATCCTACCGCTTTTACAAAGGCAACTTATAGCCTTTTGAAATGTAAGTATTTTCGTTACCCCCCCCCCCCCCCACAAGCCTGGGGCCGATGTCACCCTATACCTACGCCGCTGGTATATCATAATGTTAAGGTGTTAATGTCGAACTCGTAGCAAAGCAACAGACAGGCCCGATCACAATTTAGTCGATCATTAGACCTGGCTTGCTTTTGTCGCTCGGCCAGTGTGAAGCGTAGCAGCAGGTAGTCGGCGTCATTTGCCGACTTTCGCCGGTTTCCTCCAAAATGGCTACCACGGAAGGAGTAGCAGGTAGTCGGCATTTTTTTTTTACGATTATGGCTTATCTTTCGTTCTCACAAGCCCAGACGCAAAAGTCGAATGTCTGTTTATTTATAGGTCTTCCTTTCCTAGTAATTTTTTTTTTTAAGCAGGCAGAATTAGATTAAATCAAATGTAACAAAACCCATGCCACTTCGGAACAATCTGATAAAGAAACCTAAACGCTAACAACGGCCCACGCAGCATTTGCCCCTCACAAGACCAGAAGGAGTGAAATATCTGGACTGATAAGAAAAGAGCTACTATGGCGTTTTTTCGTTTTTTTTTTAAAGTTTCCATCAAGTCCACGCTTTTCTCATTCGTTACCTAAGCAGATTAGTATCTTGGTGCAAACATTGTTGCTTAGCAACTGAGTCAGTCACGCGAGGACGAGCCCAGCGGTCCCTGAACCCCATCAGAAAGGCGCAAACGTTTAGTGTTTGTGAACAAACAAGAAGCTGCTATTATTATTACTTTTTATGAGCTTTCCCTGATGCTTCCCCAGACAGGGCCAGATTTTCAAACAGGATTTTCAAACTACTGAAATCAATTTCCCTGAATTTCCCAAGTTTTCCAGAGCAGATGAAGTCATTTTCCAGGCTATTTACCGTAATTTTGGGAAAGACTTTTTTTTTCCACACATTTTACTAGTTTTGTGTTAAAAACGGTGAAGCTTTTAGATGGAAAATACACTTAATTTTTCCCGGAATTTTCCAAGTTTTTTTTTTGTAAAAAATCAGCGAATTCCCCGAGTTCTCCCTGAGTTTCAAACGTCTTTTAAATTCCTTGTGTTTCAAACGTAGTTTAAGACCCGTATTCTGAACGCTGACTAAAACTCGTACTTGACTTGAAATGACGTCACACCTATTTAGTGCCATTTACCACCAGAAGTTCTTTTGGATACATTTGGAATAATCGGGTGGTGAATGGCACTTAATAGGTGTGACGTCATTTCAAGTCAAGTACGAGTTTTAGTCAGCGTTCAGAATACGGGCCTTAGTTTCCTGAGTTTTCCAGGTTGGTGGGAACCCTGTCAAAGTGATCAAGCTTGGCAAGTTTTCAGGGCAGCACGGTCCCTCCCGACAAAATCACGCAAGGGCGACCCGATGGTGGGCAGGGCGTAGCCGGCGCCCCCGCAGCCCCCACACGAGCGGGTTTTTTTTTTTTTTTTCTCTAAGCCAAGGAATGCAAAGCGCCATCGAGACCTTTATTTTAGTGTACAAACCCGAGCTCAGATCCAGAGAGCTACGTACGTTGTCAGGCGGTTAAGGTTGCAAATGAAACAGCATACTTTCCAATAACTATAAAAAATTAAAAAGTTCCAACAAAAAAAACAAAAAACGTAAACCCCAGAATGGTGATGAAAAAATGGGGTTGCAAATTGAAAGCTGCAATTAAAGTGGCACTATCACCGATTGGAAAGCGAACGAAAATACCACGGCGCCATCTAGCGGCAGTGACATTGTTAACATTTACAGGTTTGCTCCTAGGTGCACGAGGACGTACCAAATTTTCACTCCATAATTGAGGAGGTCGTGGCTTGTTTGTTTCGTTAAAAGAAATGCCGTTGTGCATTCCTTCGCTTGGTGCAAGCAAGTAGATAGCACGAGATGTTGCCAGATTCTGTAGACTTGTAATCGGTGATAGTGCCACTTGCACTTTAAGGGGAGAGTCATTAATGGTAAGCGAAATGACAATGGTCTGCTTGAGGAAAAAGAATACAGCTCGGATTGAGTTAATGATACGCTTATAAATTTGTGTCTTTTTATAGTAAGTTTCTTATTTACATATGCACTTCTAAATTTAATCGCAATTGTTTCTGTGGAGAGGGTATTTTTTAATTGCACCGAATAGAATTTTTCTATTAACAATGCTACACTTTCGCTGCACTTTCGCAAATTTTCATGGCAAACTTTATTAACAATGGCAAAGAAACAACAAGAGCCACGGCGGATAGTCTCCATGCACATTCCTCATTCAATTGCCATTCAAGTAAAGGGAGGAAACGAAACGAGGAAATTCCGCCTAGTCATCCCTGACGCATTTTATTTAGGCTTATTGGTAAGGAGGAAGGAAGGCATGGGCAAGAAAGCCACAAGAGAAAATTGCGGTCCTAGTCCAAGGGCCAGGCACTTTATCGGTACCAGTCAAAGTAGCAAAATATTACCCATACCATATGATAACCTTTGATACAGAAAAGCTGATACAAAGCAGCTAATTAGGTCAAATAAACGTCTAACTGGACAATAATACAGCTGCGGTTTCTGATGTTAAATGTATAGCCGCAACGAGCGTAGCAGAGCAAGCGAGGCAGGGACATTAGACGATTTTCCATTATACGAATTTTGTGTTAGACGATTTTCCATTATAAGAATTTCGTGTTAGAAGATTTTCCATTATACGAGTTTCGTGTTACACGATTTTCCATTATATTGTTATACTGTATACGTTCTTTCAATTATGCGAATTTCCAGTTAACGATTACCCCTCGCCCCAAAACGGGGCGTCGGAAGAAAGTTTAACTGGAAAACCTCTAATGTGATGATTGTCTAATATCTGCCAAAATAAAAAAATCTGGAAAATGGTATAAACGGAATATCGCTTAATGGATAAACGTCTAACTAGACAATAATATACCTGCGGTTTCTGATGTTATATGTATAGCCGCAGCGAGCGCGGTAACGCGAGAGAGGCAGGGACGTTAGACGATTTTCCATTATACGAATTTCGTGTTAGACGATTTTCCATGATACGAATTTCGTGTTACCCGATTTTTCGTTATACTGTATACGTTCTTCCAGTTATGCGATTTTCCAGTTAGACGATTATCCCTCTCTCCCCAAAAAACGTTATTGCCACCAAGGAACAGTTCAAATAAAAGTTGTTTGCAGGGATGTAATCCGCAAAACATGTCCCATACCTATTTTTCATATCTTTTATGGTTTTCAAGAAAAACGGTCATTTTAGGCCATTTTGGCTTATTTAATGCCTTGTAGATGTAGATATCTCAATTTACCAACCTACAAATTTCAACTGCTGTTGTGTCGTTTATGATTCAGGTTGATAACTCCAATTTGGTTCATTCGAAAGGTAGGGATGTCTTTTTTTTTTGCGTCAAGGATAATTGAAAGGAACTACCACAGTTAGGGACCGAGCTACGCCCGTTTCAGTAAGGGGTGGTATCACAGGCAGGCACTGTTTCTAATTTAAGGTGAATGACTTTCAATTAATTCATACGAAAGGCGGGAAAGTCTTCTTTGCAGTAAGGGTAATAGAAAGGGTCTGCCACTGCTTCGGACCGGCGGCCTCAGAAAAAGAAATTTAATGGAAAATATTTGTTGAAAATAAATAGCAATAAAAATGAATCCATAGAAACATACATTACCAGGAGTGCATAAAAATTCCGTGGGAACGAGGAGTAACTTATTCCAACTGATTCAGTATACCTAGACGTGATGACGGCTCACGTGATTACCTCGATCGTAGCTAGCATATTGAAAATAAAAATTTGATCAGTGCCGAGATTCAAACCAGCATCACGTCAGAGTCAGTAATGCAAGGATTTTGCTATATCCAGCTAACAAAGCCAGGACGACTTTACACGTCTTATTGGTATATTACTATGTTTTTTTTTTTTTTTTTTACGTTTATGAAAGCACAACAAAGCGAGTAGCGACCAACCACAAGTTAGGGCGCGTTTACGCAACGACTAGCCTTTGCATTCTCGCAGCTAGAAGCTAGAAATCATCTGAAATTCCAACATGGCGGCGGTCTTAGCTGCATCGACTCAAACGAAAGTGGCCAATAATGCGAGTTCAGAAGCGACTGGGAAACTTGTTTCGTCAGTAAAAATTCTTTATCTTATTGTCATGGATTATAAGACTGAAATCATTTACTCAAACGACGTCGTATTTAGCTAATCTAAATAGCGTTGTTACCATGGCAACAACACCTTTGCTATCACAATTAAATTCTAGCTGCGAGAATGCAAAGGCGAGTCTTTGCTTAAATGCGCCCTTACAATTAATAGTTAGAATTAGAGCGGTACCTGATCGCCTTCGAAACTCTAACTTTCGTTCTTGATTAATGAAACATATACATTCTTAGTATGTGTTTCGCAATAGTGAGTGAGTGAGCGAATACGTCGTACACAGCAAACAGTGGTACAAAAATACACTATGTGCCCACGCCCCACAAGAGCTTATGCCCGCTGTGTGGCGAGTAGGGCAGACAACATACCAAAAACAATTTTAAGTACAAAAAAAAATTTAAATGTGTGTCTTGGGGGAGGTAAATCTCTTAAGGAGGCGAGTGAACAGACAGGCGACGCAAAACAAATTTATGAAGTTTGAGTGCAGCAACACCGAAAAACAAAAACTGTATTTTTGTGACACTTAAAATACAGATGCAAACCTATTTCCGTTGCCTTTTGGACTTAGATGTCAAAGTGCCAGGCCGTGTCGGTATGGCGCAGCGGTAGGACCTCGGCCTTTGGTTCAAAAGTCGTGGGTTCGATTCCCCGCTCTGGCATTCTGACATTAAGCCCAAAAGACAACGTAAATAGGTTTGTATCCGTATTTATTTAACCCTTCTGAGTTCTGAGCCAAACGGCTTTCCGTCCTGTTAAAATCTTTGTTACACTTCTTGATGCGTGTACCCATTCGTACTTCCCTAATCTGTATCACTTTCCATATTTGATGGTAACCAACATCCAAACTTAGTGTTGGTTGGGGTGTGGTCATAAACTCTTATGAACCAGTCACTGCGCTAATAATATGTATTCCTTCCTCGTATTTTCACCACCAAAAACATTCAGTACTCATTTTGAACACAGCTCAGCCAAGGTGATTCATCCATCCATTAACCAACTATTTCAGATTTTTTTTTCAGGGTGACGACATGTTTTATTTTAAATATTTACGGTAGTTTTGTTTAGTTGGCGCCTGTCGTCATGTCTAACTATAAATTTAAGTGTCATTGGGAACTTTTATTTCTCCCTCCCGGGGAGCGACTATTAGCGGCCGCGCCGTGGGAGCAAGATAACAACTCCGAGCGTGTTAATCTAATTAAATAACTTAATTCCTTACGATAATAGCTCCTTGACCTACTACGTCTTCGCGTACTTCAAGAGCATGAATGGACCACGTGCAGACTTCCGCATTGGTTGAGAACTATTTTGGGATAAATTCGCCGGCCCGATGCCAGTGAATCAATGAAACACGAGCCCTGCCACCCTCTACGGGCATTGTTGACGATAGCAACTCGTTCCTTAAGTGCCCTTTGCACCGTCGTCACTTTTTTTTTTAACATCCGGTCGTTCTCCTCCCACGTGTTGCTCACTTCCGCTTATCTTTGACACCCCCTCTCACCGCCCCCCTCCACAACTACCCCGCCCGTGACAAGAAATAAACCTACCTTAATATTTTGTACAAGTTTCGGGTCCTGCGGCACACGTTCGTGAATGGCCACTACGATTCCCCGGTAGCCGTTGGAGTCGAGCGTGATGACAGCGTGTGTTGAGCCGGCTAGACACAGGAGCGTCGCCACGCCCAGCCACACGGGGGACACCAGGGCCATGTGAGCTGGTTGAGTGACTAGAGACAGATGGAAGGAAGGCTGAGTGCGAGCTGCCGCGCGCGAGGCGAGACACCGAGTGAGGAGAACAATTGGCCGGCACCCAGTGAGCCCTCGCGCTCGCTGTTACGTCACTGGCTACCCAACCACACCCCCGCCATTGGCGCCCGAACCAAGCCTTCGCGCGTCGCTTTCACTAATTACCGCCCTTCAGAAACTTAAGTAACGATCAACACATCTTAAAAAAAAACAATCAAATGAAAATTTAAACCGATCAGATGTGCCAAATATAGCTCCTCATTTTTGTTTTGTACCCGATGAGTTGAGCCTATTTACACACCTAAAAAAATTCGCATTTTCTGGTTTTCAGTCGGGCTAACTAGTTCGGCCAAACGCGCGTTCAAGCCACCCGTTAGTTTACTTAGAGCAACTTAAAACCATACGAGTTGTAGTTCCTACAGATACAAAAACTGCCTCATCCCTCACCATGCTCCCTGATTTTTTTCTGTTTTTTTTTTTTTTACGCTTTGATTCTGTAATTGGGTTGTAATTGCCTGTAAAATCAACTTTGAAGCAAATAAATAAATAAAATAAATAAATAATTGATGGTAGACACAACCTAACCTGAACCAATGTAACGCACCAACACTGAATATTTAGCTCACAATTCAATAACACTCGATTGACTGAGCAGGTGTTTGGGGCTCGCTAATTACGTGATTCCGGTTTTGAAGGGTGCTAGCTAGTTTCGTCCAAACCAACCCAAGCCTTCTCTCCCTCTTCCTTGCGTCATGGATTCTTCCCAGCCAACTTTGCCCTCAGACGCCACAATCCACCTGCTGCTTCACCGACGATCGTAAACCTCTTGTTACAAAAAACGCAAAAAGCTTTTCCCACCTGCCGTCGGCCATCGCTAGTGCAAAGGGCAACCATTGGGAGTTGGGGGCAACGGACTAGCTGATGAGACACGGACGGGGACGCGAGAAGACCCGCGCGACAACGATGAGCACCCATTGTGCGGGGGAGGAAGCCTACTGAGCTTCCCGGATAAAGTCACCGCCCACGCCGCTTCCCTACTTTCCTCGTCAGTCGCACACTTGGTCACTGATATTTGTTGCCTTCAGGTGGTCGATAGGTGCGGTGCGTTTTTTATTCTCCACCCACACGTTGGGGCTAGTGAAGGGGATTCCGATGAACTAGGTAGGAACTAGGGAAATGCTACGTCATGGCCCGTGAAAGCACGTGGAAGTCATACATATGGCTGAGGAAATACGCACTGTCAAAAGGAAGTATAATATTCGTGACAAACTACTGCAGAGAGACAAATTTGTCACATCCAGACAGACTTGGACATCGGATCGGACTGAGTGTCCATTAATGACTCCGATAAGACTGACCTTGTCCCTGGTCAAGATTGGTTTGACGTTGGGATCGTCTCTGCCTCATAATTAGCAAGTCCGAAAGTGCAAGAAAAATAAAAAACAAAAAAATAAAAACGGTTAAAAAATGTTTAAAAAGCGGGCAGTCTTAGATGCAAACAGGAGCTAATAAACGCACACACGGACGTGGGGGTGTCTCTCAATACCTTCCTAAATCACCACACAGAGCGAACAGAACGCACCACTGTTACAGACAGTTTGGCTACAAACCTGACGTCGCGCGTGCGCAGTAACATAGCGTCACCCGTTTAGTACCTTCCGAAACTGCAATCACAGCTCAGCAAAATCAACAAACTAAACAGAGCACTCGTTACGTCATACCTTTAACGTGACCAGAAGTGCCTAATTGATTGGGACTAGGCTAGGCTAATGGATGTGACCAGGCACGAGCAATGTAAAATTGTAAACCATCTTGGGGAGGTGGTTGTGGGTGATTGCCAGTGGTGGAGCTTTTGAGCATGAGCGAGGTAACAGTTTTACCGGAAAGAGATTCATCGCTGACGATGGTTGACGTAAGCAAGCCACATCAACACGGCTATAGTAGAGAATGAGCTGAACTGTTAAACTGTCACCAACAGTGGTGCGTTTGGTTCGTTCTGTTCGGTGCTTTAGGAAGGTCCTGTATGTTGTAACTGTCGATTCAATTACAAGATCATCGGGGAGAGAACCTGTGGGTTTCGTTTCCCGGATCCAGGTCAGTTGATTCAATATTGCACAAAATCTTATTTTACGACAACGACGCTAAAAGGCGTCAACTTTCCGGCCTGCGCGTGAACTGGTGTTGAGTCAGGAGACGAAACACGCGATTCCTATCCCAGTCAGCCTTTCTACACCGCTTCACACTCGTGGAATGCCGTTGCATGCGGAGGTGCCATGTACCTGGACGAATCGTAACACGAGTGGCATTTTTTCACACACTATCTGTGGGCTAAAACCTGCACAGCGTATTTTAACGTGGGTACTCCGAAAAATAGTTAGAAACAGTCGTTCCACGTGGCAGCATGGGGTCGGGACCGTGAACGAGAGATAGAACATGCAGTCATAATATTACGGGCACTCCGTTCAGCACTACGTGATCTCCTTTATGTGGCTTCTGATTCTACAAATATACGGAACCGGTTAATATTTATAGCCGGGGGGGGGGGGGTCAGAAATTTTTTGACCCCCCAAAGGGAGGGGTTCCGAAATTTTGCCGGCCCCCAAAGACGGGGGGGGGGGTGGAGGTTCACAAAAAAAACACTGACCAAACTGAAGAAAAAGTTATTTTTGGACCTCAAAAGTGGCACTTTCAGCAGTGAAAATTTCTAAAAATGCGTCAGCTTCAGGGGAGGGCGGCGGGTGGTTTCAAGGTTTTGAAGCAATTAGTACCAATAATAACAAACACTTTTGCCAACAAATTTTCTAAAAAAAAGCCATGCCCTCTGGTTTCTTGGTTTCTTCTGTCTTTTCAGGGGCTGAGTATGTTGCGGATATGGCCATACTAGCAAACGTTGTGTTCATCGTACTTACTGTACAAAGCTAGACACACGATGGGTGTAAGGAACATCAGCTGCTTTAGAAAACATTTTTAACCCAACGTGTATTTTCGTTAAAAAAAAAAAGGCAGATTTTCCATATAACTAGTAACTTGTCGGTGCGGAGTACGAATTACTTAATTTGGCTACAGCACTAATCTTGGCTACAGGAAATCATCTGCAGCCACTCTCAATATTCATCGAAAAGCGCATTTTTTGTTGGGAGGGGTGTTACATCATTTTTTGACCTCGAGTGGGGGGTCAAGATCTTTTTCATGGTTTCGAAGGTGGGTCATCGACAAATTGGTGGTCACATTTTCATGTCCTCTGCTCCCCCTCCCCCCTCCCGGGCCATTAATATTGACCAAACCCACATGGGTGAATGATCAGTGGTGACAAACAGGTGATACCAAAGTGGTGGCTACAGGACATCATTGGTTCCTCAATGAGAGGGCAGACGACATTGAAAATATAAGGCGTATATTCGCGCATGTTTTAGTTTGTGATAATTATTCGCACACTTATTTAATGGTTTACATTTGCTGAATACAGATTAGGCACATGACTGGGTACTACAGATCACAATACGGCGATCAAGAGTTGCTGTAATACGTTCGTTTATTTGCTATGTTCACAAGGGTACAGGTGAGCAGATCTTATTTTAATTGGAGAATGGCTTCCTGAAAATTGGTTAACCCTTAAAGGGGGAGTGCCACCAACTGACAGGCTGTAGCAACTATAGCCATTTACAGCTGTCTAGTTCTACCTAGCCCTTAATTTCAACAAGTGAAGGAACACACAAATAAATTTATTTTTATGAAACAAACAAGACACGTGCCACCTTAATTATTGAGTGTAAAGTTGATGCATCCACGTGCACCAGGAAACAAGTAGTAAAGTCAAGCCTAATGACATCACAGGCTTTTTTTTTCCAGCTATCTACGGTTTCGGAAGGCAGATTTTGAACCGCTAGATGGGCGCCATCTAGTGACAGTCATAACTTAACCTTGACCGTTTGCTCCCTGGTGCACTCACCAATTTTACGCTCAGTAATTAAGGAGGCGCACAGCTTCTTTGTTGTGTAAAAACAAATTTCTTTGCGCATTTCGCTTGTTGAAATTAAGTGCTAACTAAATAATGGTTGACGACGTTACATACTGCAGCATGTCATTCAGTGAATAGGCACCTTTAACGCTGCCAAAAGTTATTTTGTACTTTTTTCTCTTAAAAGAAGTGTGCTGCTCCCACAGATGCTCCCACAGATGTTTCACAGGTGCTACCAGTAGCAACTGCAGTATAAATGCTTTAAAAATAACAGAGCTATAATGGTGTTAAACACGTGGGAGTTTCTCAGGGTAGTAAGCTTAAGTGGAAGTGCCAATTAATTCTGTTATTACACGGCTCCGTGCTCTTCAGTGCAAAATTTATTATATCAGAAAAACTTGTTTCATGCAATACGTTAGAAATGTTTTATTTTGTCGTGGCCCAGTCCATTGTGCAATATTCAATATTATGCTGAGGTGGCACCTGCACGAATACCTTAAGCAACACCGAATTGTCAGACAGAACGATTATGTTCAAAAAGCAACGTGACCGCTTTTTTTTCCGCTATATCAACTACGAGGTATTCTGCTAACCCGCAATCTGTACGTCTACAGAACTCTTATTAATTTTTGGAAAAAATGGTGTTCATTTTTCTTCTCGTCTTGTGACGGATTACCACACTAGGAATGAATCCTTTTTTTAATGTCGTACTCCCAAAATTTGTTAAGGAAGACTCCACAAATGCAGTTATCTGAGCAGGTTCATCTTTTGCCAATGCTTTCCAATGCAAAAAAAGTTTGAGGTTTTTTTTACATGTTTGAGTTTTTATTATTACTTTCTATTTGTGATATCCTATTATTCTTTAAAAATCTCAGGTGGACGAGTGAATTCATCGTGTTCACATATTATTAACAATTATTTTTCCAATTCAGACGAAAGTAAATGTTGTTAACCAGCGCTTAACCACCCAATACCACTATTGTGCCAATCCGACCAGATACTGATACGGACAGAATACTGATCCGAAACGATACTGAGCTATGGCAAATTTCGGAGTTACCGGCTTGATTTAATAGTCAAGTCAAAAGTCAATTAGTTATCATCATCAGCAATCAAATTCGAACTATTAATATGTGCGATTAACTTGGCTAATAGGATTAACCTTGGCGGCCTTTCCCTGGTGGAATGATATCACTGCCTTCAAAGGCCGACCGTTTTTGGAAACTTGGCGGGTTTTTCTACCAGTTTTGGTTTTGGGTGGATTAACATTAAACCTCAACACAAAATGCCAATGTTTGAGCTGATTTTGGGCTGAAAGGACAATGCTTGTGGAACATTGTTCAGTTGACATCGGTTTGATGTTTCGGAAAAGTCTCTCTTTTGGAATTAATTTTGGGTTTTTGGTAAATAACTTGAGAACGAGTTGAGCTACTGACCATGATATTCGCACCGTTCGAGAAAAAAAATAGGCTTAAATGGTGCATTTGAAGTAAATTTTTGGCGAAATTATCGAAAAAATTAGTTTTAACCGATAATGGTAGCCAATACCGATCTTTCTGGTATTAGATCGGTGCAGCCTTGCCGTGCATCCATTTTTCTTACGTATTCTTCCTTGTGAGACGGTCCTACTAAATTCATTCAAACTAATTTAAATGTTGCAAAATTTGTATACGCCTGATGTGAACGAACCTTTTAAAAGGTAAGTTCACTTACTACAGAAACTGTAAATCTGCCCACAAAAGAACTTCATCGTTTGAAAATTGTGCATAGTTAGCATAATTGGTACCGGTCGAGTTCTTAATACTCTCGAAACATTGCGTCTTATCACCCATCAGTGGTGCACCGAAGAAAGGGGGGATGGGACAAAAAATAGCTACCTGCCGTTTTATTTGCTATTATGGCCTAGTCCTTTAAAAAAAATTGCTTAATATTCTGGTAATAGAATGATAAAAAACGGAAACATACGTCACGGATTCTTAAATGTGTTGTAATTGTAATGTAGCACTTTTGGCTTTTTATTTAATAATTCTAGTAATGTGGCACCAGGCAGCCAGAAATTGGCACTGGTAGGCAAAACAAAACAAAAAAAAAAAAACAACTGTGTTGACTGTTTGGTAAATAAATTTTGTTTAACATAACCTAATTTTGGTTGCGGCTGCTGTATTGTATTGAGTTTTGAAAAATTCCAACAATTCCTTTACGTTCACCAGACCTATTTAATTTTGTTCGGGATGGTTGGTTGCTTAGACCAAATATTTGATTCCACAACAAAACGTGATACAAACAAAAACGTAAAATGTGCCGAAAAATAAAGTTATAGGATTGAAGTTTCACTTTACTTTTTAATATGTATACGGATAAAAATTGATAATTTTTAATATAAATGATCAAATGTACAACTGAGAAAATTGGATCTAATGCTTTACCAATTAAATTATTTTTGAAGCACAACAGCACTTAACCAGTTGCAATTTTTTTAATAGTACATTTGCTTATTTCAATTTTAAATCATAAATTTTTATCCGTGTACCTTTTAATAAGTAAATTAAAACTTCAATCATATAACCTTTTTTTACGGTACACTTGACGTTTTTGTTTGTAACCCGTGTACCTTTTTTATGGCTAGGGCGTCACGCGACAATGGTTTATGTCCTCGACAACTGAATTGATGCGATATTTGTTGTCTAACTTGGCGCGGGTATATAGGCATAATCGTTGGCAGTAATTTTTTTTCATTTGCAAAGGTGTGAACGAGCGTGCATGCAGTGATTGTTGCTGCCCACTTAAAAAAAAATTAAACTCAGCTCTGAGAGTCTGCATCTACGAAATAAATACGCCCTTGTATCGTTTCTAGCTGCCAATTTCGAGGCCGAATTAACGACGTAGCTTAGTTTAGTTTAAAACTATACGCGTTTAGCTGAAACACGGATTCTTTTCACGAAAGATTTATTTGAGGCCATGACCCTAGACCCATCAACAACCAACTGTTTAGCAAAGACACAACACGTGCACGAAGAATGGACCTGGCGTTTGCTGATTGGCATTGTTCCCTAATTACAATGGTTAAAACAATGTAAAACAATACAACTGATATTTCAGGGTCCTGTAACTGCGGAATGACTCGACCAATTGAAAAAGTGGCCTCTTTTAGGATGAAGAACCAGGAAATTTCTGGCTTAGATCATGTTTCAGATTTTAAGTAGGTGCAGTAGTTTTTTTTTCTGAAAAGTTGGCAGAACAACAAGAAATGCATGAACAGTTTTCAAATTTGAGTTAGGCTCCCTAACTTTGCGTATTGCATAATTTCCACCGAATTGCATAACTTTTGGTATAACATATACCTTCCGTACGTATCTGCAACCTGGCCAACTTCGGAAAAATACTGAATACGAAAGGAGGTATTAATCTGTCGCTTGTGATGGCGACGAACTTCAAAAGTATATTGCGTTAACCAAACATACCGCAAACGTAAGGCCACTCTTTAATGCCGACTGCTTGCGTCATTTACTCTTTACCTTGTGATTTCTTTCTTTATATACAGTAAAGCTATGAAGGATGCAACTTTAGCTTATTTATCTATTTGCAGCAACTAAAATTTTATAGACTGGATCTTTACTAAACAATCAATCTACACTATTAATACCGTAAGCAAACTCTGATTGGCTGTTGTGTTCCTACGTCATCTGCTACAGCCAATAAAAACGGACGATATGCGGGTGATCGCCCAATAGCTCACGCTTGACAAAGGAACATGAGCGCCATCTCATAACATAATGGGAAACCACGAGGCAAAAGTGCAACGCTAACTGAGATTGAATAGTTGCACTCCGCAGTGCAACGAGAAAACCACGAGGAAGGAGGGGAGAAATGGTTGACGTGAATTCACTGACGACTCACCTACCCTCCCTCACGTAGTGAAGGATGTTGCCCACCAAGAAGGGGGGGGGGGGGGGGAAGGGACTTGACACACCACATGCCGTCCTAACGGTTAATTGTCATTAATTAACCTAAAATCTATCATTGTTCTTTTGTACCATTACATCCCATTATTAATTATTAGAAAGGAGCTACAGAAAACAGACACAAACCATTTTGTAAAGTTTTGAAGAGCAATGAGTTATAAGCAGAAATTAGTTAACTGTTCTATGAGGCGCAATGGCGTCTGACAACTGCGTAGTAACAGATAGTGTAAAGTTAAACAGATGCAGTTTTCCCAGTTGTACATTTTGATTATTTAAATAAACAATTCTACATTTTTATCCGTGTCCCTTTTAACAAGTGAAGTGAAACTTTAATCATATAACCCTTTTTCTACCGCACACTGGACGTTTTTGTTTGTAATCCGTGTGCCTTGGGTTTACGTTTCCTCAAAGTGGCTAGTGTCAGTGAATAATTATTGGTTCACCAGCATTGTTAGCGTTTCGTTATTCTTCACGTACGCAGTGAGTGTAGCGTGGTGGCAGTGTGGTGCAGCGAGTGTACAGTGTGATCGTCTTGTGTGTGGTGGTGACGACTCATCTTGCCGATCTGTACATATACAGTAGAGAAGAGGCCTCTTTTCAGCCACAGAGCCGATGCCGGCCGAGTGGAACGTATGTGCGCAGTGTAGTGAATGTGCAGTGTATCTGGGTGTCTTGTGCATTGTGGAGAAGTGAGACTGTAGCTTCGTTCCTAGCAGAAAAAACGCAGCTACTATCCCAGTTGGCATTGCGCCTAATAGACAAGTCAGCGTGAACGCATTAGTTGTGTCGTCACAAACCGGAATGATTCTCGTATTTTAAAATCACAGTTTATAATTTTCTAGACTAGTGTCTTATAATTTTGCTTCGGCGATCTATTGGAATAATTAAGTTTAATTTTTACTGCATTAGTCTTTCAGAATTTCGATCTCATAGTAATTATTAGCAAACGATTAAAAAAATTAGTACTGCGCACGCACAGATAAGACTTCAAGGTCATTGTAGGCACGCAAAGGATCACATAGGAACGGTCGTTCTTAAATATAGTTAACAATATTCAACAGAAACTCTCCTAGACGCCACATTTTAAAACGGATGTTTAGCAAGGGAAAGACTAACGGTAAGTAAATAGACCTTTGGGGCCGTACTCGATGTGGAGGATATGGCGCTGGGAGGTATATCCCTTTAAGGCCACCACGGTGGGTCGGGTATGTACGTGATCGTGGCTGCAGTGTTCGACGAGCATGTGGATCAGATGTGGACTTAGTTTTGAACTTGTTTGGTTGTTTGGTTTTCTTTGTTTGTTGATGTTATCACTATTAGTGTATATCAGAGCGTACGGCACAGGGCCAAGACTCTTAGATAATAAATTCAAATTCAGATTCTTCGGCTCAATATATGAATGTAGTGTCGTTTACAGAGTGCGTGCGGCTTCGAGCCAGAGCTCTGAAATAAAATAAAATAAAACCAAAATGATTCAGCTACCGGGACTCAATTGGGTAAGCTTCCAGTAAGGCCAATCTCCTCAAAACCAAACTTATTAAGGGTCGCCCCCCCCCCCCCACAAGTTTTTCGGTTGTTTGAAATCATGATCACAAAACGTTAAGTTATTTTAACAAGTTATTACCACGGAGTTATAGTTCAAAATTTAAATGAAAATAATGCTTTATTGCACAATTTAAAATTCTTGCACTTAACCTTTCAGAATATTTAACTTGGCGTAAGATATTAACATTTGATATCACGATTTCAAACGGCCGGAAAGCTTGGCGGGAATTCTTAACTACACTGAAAGGCAGAAATTTCCGTTTTACAATCCCTTTTTGCTTTATGCTGAATGTTTTGCTTTTGTAGGTTTCCATCTTGAGGACGGAGTATAGGATTAACTGAGCAAAAAACATTAGTGCTCGTAACCCCATACTCACATCCCTGAAGGTACACGAATAAAAACGGATTAGAGTCCACTCGAACGCAACCAACTATAGTTTGAACTATAATTTGTGTTCATTTTGTGTATGCGTTTTTATCTTTCAATTTTGTAGCGTGTTGCTGTTTACGGCGCGTCTATTTTGTGTGTGTTTGTGGGTTTACGTTTTGTGAATTGGAGTTCAAATTATAGTTCGTTGCGTTCGAGTGAACTCTAATCCGTTTTCATTCGTGTACCTTCAGGGCTGTGAGTATGGGGATACGAGCTCTGTTTTTTTCTAAACGGCGAAGCCGTTTTTTTGCTCAGTTAATTTGTTGGCTTTTTTCGCTTCCATTTTATATGTGTCCACTGTCCACCGATTTTTGTTTTCGAAAAAACGGAACATTAGAAATGGATACATATGTTTAGGTTCCGCCGAAGGTTTGTCCCATGATTATTATTTGATGGCAACACATTAGCGTATTTCTGGATTTAGCATGCGTCATCTCGATGAGTAGTTGATTCTGGATTGTTTCAGTATCGTGGCAACAATCGCGAAAACAATTCAACTGGCTTCCCGATTGAAAAAGTAAATAAGTCTCTCAGTCATGTCCCAAGGCCTCAAAATTTAAGACTTCGCACCCTACGGTTTAAAACTTGAAGATTTAAGGAAAAATCAAGACCATTTAATTTTGGTTCTCCACAACGAGCTAGCTAACTCAAACAACGACAATGTTAGTTTCCCGGCAGCCAACCATCGTTGCATCTTGTTCGAGTGAGCTATACTCCGATATTGTGCGCCTCGCCTATTGTTACCCTATTGTTACATGTTGCAGCATTGTAACATTTTGACATTGTTAGCCGCTCCGTTGCCGTCTCCGCCTTCTCCTCCTGTCCAATTTTCTTAAATTCTCGTGCGCAAACCAACTCTAATAACGCCCGCTTTTCCGAGTGCTGGGTTCAATATCGAGGGCGCTGCGCGCCCGAGCCATTATTGCATTCCAGCATGAGGATTCTCACCCGTTTTGAAGCTATCAGTCAGACGTATACATTTTTGAGCGCAAGTGAGCGCGAGTGGACTACATTGTCACGTTTAAGCAGAAGAAAGTTTGTGTGGAATATTCGTTAAGGTGCAATGCTACACGCAACGAAAACAGCAACGTTTAATTTTGAAAGCTGTTGCAATGTTGTAATTAACATGAATTCTTGAACGATTTTTTTGACGTTTGAGGTGGTGTTGTTTTCAAAAACTGTTCATTTAATTGATTATATTCGGTTGCTTTATTCCTTTTTGTCATTTAATGGAAACCAACGTTTGTAAAGCAGCGGTTGCAATGTTGTGAGTAACGTGAATTATTGAACTTTTTTTTTAAAATTTGTTTCTGTAAATTTATTACATTTGTTTGTTTTCATCCACTTTTCATTTAACACAAACGGAGGCTGGGATCCACGTGGAGTGCTGGGAACCAGGATCCCAGCCCTCCGCCGTGGATCCCAGCACTCCTCGGCCTCGTTCATTGTTGCGATCCCGTCGTGTTGTATTGTTACAAGAGGACTGACAGCTTCAAAACGGGTGAGAAGTCAGGTTGCACGCTAAAGCAACATAGTAGCCTACCTGAAACCTTACAGGAAAACTCATTCGTGTTCCTTTGCAGTTTTGGGCTTTGGTTCAGTTAAACCCTACGTTAACCATCAAACAGTTTCGTTTTATTTTCTAATAGGTTTACGTGTGTCGTAATCTTTGTTGAGAACCTATCACACCCATATATTGACATGCCATGACCCT
>JAHWFP010089123.1:9122-30651 GCA_023313725.1 Lithobius niger
AACACCGCTTTTTACCCTTATTTCATATTCGTGCGGACTGAGCACTTTCGCAACTCGGTCCAGCAGCCAGTTTTTCGACGCATTTTGCCTCGCATCTGTACAAAAAACTTTATCGTTCAACTAGTAAGTGCACTCGCATAAATTAGCTGTTTGTTTTAGCTGACAGTCTTGCCTTAGATCAGTTTTATTGGCAACACTTGGTATCATGAGAGTTAAACGTGTACGCACGTGTCTTTTTAGGAAAGCTTTTGACAGAGTTACACCGGTAATGCAATGAGGGATATTTCTAGCTTGTAGGAGGAAATTAGTCAGTGCTATTTCTAGGCTTAAACCTTGAGTTAGGCTCGCTTTTAAACTGCGTTTTAGCGACCGTACTAGGTTTTCAGCAGCCCCATTTCGGACTGACTAATACGGAATGGATGTTACATGCCTAATTCCACATTGTTTTAAATAATTTTCAAATTCAATGTTTTTTAGCTGTGGTCCGTTATCGCTAACCAGTACCTTAGGATAACCATAGGTTGAAAACAAATCACGCAAAATGCGTATAAAAGCACCACTCGTTGTTTTCATGTCAAAAACAAATGGGAATTTAGAATGTGCATCCAACAATACCATGTACGTTTTTCCATGAAATAGCCCTGCAAAGTCAAGGTGGATTCTGTCCCACGCCAATGCAGGTCGTTCCCAAACGTGTTTCTTAGACTTAGCACCTACATCACGGTTCACCTGACAAGCCATGCATTTGTTAACCAAACTTTCCAAATCACTATCAATTTTAGGCCACCATACATGGGAATGAGCAAGAGCTTTTATACGCACGACCCCGCAATGACCCAAATGAAGCCCCTCAAGCACTTGTTTGTGCAATATTTCAGGAATTACTAGACGTACCCCCCAAAATATTGCATTACTATCAAGAGATAACTCATGTCTACGAGAAAAATAAGGCTTTAAATCCTTGCTTTCAACCTTATCCGGCCAACCATCTCTAGCATATCGATAAACTGTTGCCAGCAGTTTATCTTTCATGGTATGATATTCTAGTTGGTCAGCTAAGATTGGAAGTGACTCAATGGTTTCCAAATTCATAACTCTCCAACCAGGAGCTCGCTTGGAAGGGGGTTCATATGGTGTAGGCATACAAGACAAAAAATCAGCTGTTAAATTTTCCTTGCCGGGGATGTGCTGGAGTTCGAAGTCATAGCCATTTAAATAAATTGCCCACCGCTGAATACGTGCGGCTGCCGTGGCTGGAATTGACACCTTGCTCCCGAACACCCACAGCAATGCCTTCTGATCAGTTTGCAGTATAAACCTCCTCCCAAATAAATACTGGTGGAAGCGTTTAACCCCCAAAACTATCGATAAAGCCTCTTTGCCAATTTGGGCATAACCCATCTCTCCCTTTGACAGTGCCCTAGAGACAAAAGCGATAAGCCTATCTTCGCCATTGGCTAGGTATGAACTATCTGCGCCCCGACCCCTAAGGGACTCGCGTCACAAATAAGCTCGATAGGCAGTTTAGGGTCATAGTGAGCCAGCACTTTAGAATCTAGAAACACAGCTTTAGTCTTCTGGATAGCATCTGAGCATTCCTTACTCCATTTCCAGGCGTTGTTTGGAGAAAGCAATTTGTTTAATGGAGCCAGTATGGTCGCCAAATTTTCCCATGCTGGTTAATAAAGCTCAAAAACGACTTTAACCCTTGAATGTTAGTAGGCTCAGGTGCTAGCTTTAAAGCGTCCAGAACGTTAGGCAGATTTGAGACCCCATTTTTATCTATTTTGAATCCCAGATATTTTATACTGTCTCTGCGGAGTTGGCATTTGTTCTTCTTTAATTTCAAATAGTTTTCCTGCAAGGCTTCTAAAACTTGGAATAAGGTCTTATCGTGGTCCTGGCCCTTTCCAGCAGCTAGAATGTCATCAAAAAATGGGTCAGCCATAGGGATATCCCTTAGGACACATTCCATACGCTTCTGGAATATACCAGGACACTTGCCAGCCCAAAAGGAAGTTTCTGAAACTGAAACAGGCCTTTACAAGTATTTATAGTTAACGGGGCCTTTGAATCATCGTCAAGCTCAACTTGCAGAAAAGCATCCGAAAGGTCAATAATCGAAAAGGTATCACACCCTGCTGATTTCGAAAATAAATCTTCAGCCCTTGGAACCGGGTGGTATTCCATATCCATTTGCGGAATTACAGTGCTTAAGAAATCCTCCACGATCTGGACGTCTCCTGAAGGCTTAAAAACCAAAACCACGGGAGTTGCCTACGCACTGCAATCCACAGGCTTAAGAACACCCTCTTGAAAAAGTCTGTCGATTTCCGCCTCGACCTTCGCCCTAACAGCTAGGGGTACTGGTCTGGCTTTGCAGTATTTTGGTACTGCATCTTTTTTCAAAGTTATTTTGGCTTTAAAATCTTTTGAGCTTGCCCAAACCTGGCGAAAATAGGTAGGGAATCTCTTGAACACCTCCTCGTCCGAGACAAAATAAACATCTTCTATTATTTCTTCCAAAATGTGTACCTCATGAACAGGTTCAGCATAAAATTTATTTAGGTCCAATTCAAGACTCCGCATCCAGCTCTGCCCAAATAATGGTGAAAAACTATCAGAGCTTACCATTGCTGATAATACCTCAGTTTTGTCATTAAGTTTCACGTTGATCCTCACAATACCCAAAGGTTTGTAAACTACTCCAGCAGCAGCCCTCAACATAATTCTAGTTGGGTTTAACTTGACATTACTGAAATATTTAGTGTACCAGCTAACTGGAATAAGGGTTGAATCTGCACCCGAATCAACTAGTAATGGAAGTTCACGGCCATTTAACTGAACATGAATCATCCATTGTTTGCTTCGCCTATCCGTAGCAAGAGAATACATTTCGTCAGAATCAGGGCTTGCTTCATCCGAACTACATTCAGTGTCATCCGAATCATAATTTGATGATTCTTCAACATTAAGTGCTTTCCTACCAGAGTAATTATGATTTTGCTTTTTACCAGCTGTTTTTACTGTTTTGGGTTTATGAGAATAGGGCGTCGGCGCAGGCTTGCTAGACCTGCACACTCGACTTAGGTGCCCAACATTCCCGCAGGCGGAGCACTTATGCTTCCTAAACCTGCACACAGCTTTCACGTGTGATGGTTTTCCACAACAGAAGCACAAATTGTCATTGTTATACTTACTTTTATTTTTAAATGGACATTTAAATTGCACTGAATGAGCACTTGACCCCTGAAAGTGACTTACTTTTTTCTCATCCATTTCCTGAGAGAGGGCAAACTTGCAGGCAGAATCAAATGTAACTGTAGCTGGATCCAATGCCAACAGAGATTTCAAGGTGTCGGGAGTTGCGAATTCCAGCAACAAATTTATCCCTAAGCATTGTCTCCAGCTTAGTCCCATCGGCTGGACCATAACTACAATAGAGGGTAAGCCTCTTTAATTCGGTTATGTAGTCCGCAATTGACTCATTAGTATTCTGCTCCCTCCTTTGGAACTGGACTCTTTCACAAAGGTAGTTAGGTACAGGACTTAAGTTACCTGTCAACAGCGTGTTAATTTGGACTAAGGTTTTAGTTGCTGGAGCATTAGGTGCACACAGGTTTCTCAATAAACCATACGTTTTAGCACCTATGCTTGTCAAAAGCAACGCTACTTTCTTGTCGTCAGGAACTTCAAAAGCAAAGAAATACATTTAACCCGTTCAAAATAAACAGGCCAGGTTTCCACACCTGCATCGAATTCCTCCAACTTTCGACCTTGAATTCCTGGTGGCATAGCTGGAGGCGTTATCAATTGTAGGAATAATGTCAGCCAGTGCACTTTATACTTAATTTAATAAAAAATCAAATGCGTAAGAATACGTCTTACAATTCTTAAATTTACCTGAATAGGCCTTCGTTGCACCCAGCAACAAGAAGAAGGTCTACTCAAACTAGATACTTTAAACTAGGCTAACCGAATTTACATTTAAATGGTCTCTCCCGACTTTAATTTAAACTAGTTCTTAAAATTTGACGAATTTTAATTTTGTCAAAAAATTACTGCTCTTGCTTGTTCTCTTACAAGTTAATACAGTTTCTTTTAAACATAGGATATCAAATCCCGATGCGTGACCCGCTAGGTCACACTTAATTATTGTCGCCAGCAATAATTAATAAGTAACCTACTTGACACAATTTAGCCTAACCGGTTCCACTACCAGCGGCAACGCCTAGTACTCACACAGACCGGAACACTCTCATGCAGTAGTTATGACCAGCATTAAAATTTGCTTTGCCACCCCCTTATTTTATAAGGCACAGTATACAAGCTTTAAAACACTACATGAAATTACACTTCGACTGGTCGTCTAAGCTTTGTGCACTAAATTCGTATAGCATGCGCTACTATGCTTTTAGAAATTTATTCACAACCACTTGATGGCCAACATTTTACAGGCTTATTCTGTAAGTATACCACATGCATAATTTGCATACTTGCAAAAGCATTTAATGTAATTTAACCAATTTATCAACATTATCAACATCAGCATTTAACACAAGCTAGTTAACACCACTTTTAACAGGTTTAGCAACTCAAATCCTGAACGCTAAAATATTTTATCCTTCTAAACGTTATCACCACTTTTAAACGTTAGGCTAACTTCTGCATTAAAACAATTTTCATTAAACGTTACTAAGACTTTAAACGTTTCAATATTGGCTACTCAACACACCAACTTCAACTCAGCACTGCTAATTTCCCCCAAACAAGCTAGTCCCTGCACTAAATTCCCATGCCAGTGCCGACATTGCCTATCCTTGTGGAATATGGAAAAAGTACTTCTGACCTGTTCAAAGCTGGACTAACCACGTCACCAAGTCTGCAGTCCCTGGTTCTACGGCAATTTCCAGTCTTCACCACCATGAGGAACCAGCCCCAGCTGCTCCAGTTTACTCATAGCAGCTCTTCTTCAGCATACGAGGTACTTTCTTTCTGACTAATTAGCTCAAAAGTTTAAGTTTTGAATACCAATTGCTTTTGTTCTTACCCATTCCAAGCACGAGCTTAAAACAAATAAAATTAAGCAATGGTTACTTACTAAGTTTACATTAAACTTAAATTAATCCCTTACATCGTCGCCATTGTAATGTTCTGTGTCTTAAATGATGGACACCACTACAGGTTGTGGTTCTAAGTGAGCAGCAGCTTAAATGGCAGCTGCAAGCCATTATATAACTTTGGGTGGAGTGCATCATGGGAAGTTATGTCACTCCAATTACAACAGTGATTGGTTAATACATATCCACCCAAAACCAAAACTGGTATAAGAGAAGCCGACAAGTTTCAAAAAAGGGTCGGCCTTTTAAAGTAGTGATATCATTCAACCAGAGAAAGGCCACCGAGGTTAATCCTGTTAGCCAAGTTTATCGCACCTACTAATAGTTCGAAAGTTAAATGAAAACTAGAACCTTGCTACTGGCGGTAGCAATCTTCAAGTTTACATTTAACGCCCAAAGTATTATTAGGTGCCATTAACTTGGCTAACAGGATTAACCTTAGCGGCCTTTCTCTGGTTGAATGATATCACTACTTTGAAAGGCCGACCCTTTTTTGAAACTTGGCGGAATTCTCTTATACCAGTTTTGGTTTTGGGTGGATATCACAGATTTAATAGGACTGTGAACGAACGAAGGATCAGACGGTTTAATCGTCCCCTCTACCTTTTCTGTCTGTAGGAATTTTATGTCTATAAATTTGCTCATTCATAATTTTCACATTTACCGTGGCCCAATTAGCCTTTACGCCAGTGAAATTGATACGGTCAGAACTTGCTTAGACTTGTAAATGTACAGAGAATTTCATGGTCTAATCATCATCTTTACCTTTTTTGTCCGGAGGTATTTTATGTCTATTTATGGTGTCATTCATAATTTCGACATTTGCCAATGCCCAATTTGCGGTTAGTTGAGTCAAAGTGGCACGGTTGTGGTTTATTGTTTGTCCTTGTTTCACAGGCTTAAGTTTGTTCAATCGCAATTTTGAGCGTACTGGCTACCAAACGCTGATGTTGGTTCGTTTCGCTCACTCACACGGTTAATTTGAATTACGGCATGAAGCTGTAATTGTTCGAATAAATCAGGTTAGCGTATCCAGATTGGTGACGACTGATGTTTATCAATGGCGTATTGCATAAATAATGTGGTTCGCGAATAACAATCGGCGCAAGTCATAATATTGATTGTTACCAATTGAAACAAGCGGACGTCATCATACTGCTTTTGGGAGAAGAAACAGTTTCGTCTTTGTCGGCCATCATAGTCTGCTGGTTTTTAAATCTCTATCAAATAATTGTAAGTATATTCGTTTGGCTTAGAAATGTACCATTGCCAATTTTAAATGTTTCAGCCAACTGTTTCGACAATAATCACAACAATAAATTGGTACGTACGAGCCACTTGAGGTCCACGTGCTGCTAGCTGCAACCCCCATTTTAGAAAAAGGCACTTACACGTATGACGCTTTACCTGTCTGCCGAAATTTAGATCTGGTAACTTTCCCTAATTAGCTGTAGACGTGTCTTTCTACCCTATGAGAAATAACATGAGAACAGTAATTCTACATAAAATCAAATGTCCGTTTCACTAATGCTTCCAAATAAATTAGTAACAAGCATACCCTTTTATCGTCGTGGGGCAGATATTTCAGTAGGAGTTCGTGTACTGTTCTCTTCAAGTTTTCATTTAACGTCAAAGTATTATTCTATGCGATTAACTTGGCTAATAGGATTAACCTTGGCGGCCTTTCCCTGGTTGAATGATATCACTACTTTGAAAGGCCGACCGTTTTTTGAAAATTGGCGGCTTCTCTTATACCAGTTTGGGTTGGGGTTTGGGACTGTGAATGAAGAAAAGATGAGATGGTGTAATCGTCATCTGTGTCTCTTTTGTCTGGCGAAATTTTATGTCTATAAATTTTCTCATGCATAATTTTCACCTTTGCCATTGCCCAATTAGCCGTTACGTCAGCGAAATGGACATGGTTTAACGCTGATTTTCGTTCGCTTTGTTCACTCAATCAGCGCATACCTCCTCACTTGGCCCTACCTCGGTTAACTTTAATCATTCAATCACTTAGTTACCATGGTGGTCACGAACACATAATTGTCCCTTTTATCGTCGTAGGGCAGATAATTTAGTTTGGATTCGTATACCGTAACAAACCTTTGCAATAAAAGATTTAGTGAACCACCTATTTGCAACAACAATGAATTCTGACAATTAGGTACTGAAACGATAAGCGTGTAACACTTAAGCATGTTATAATCTACTGTTGGATGACAATACAAACAATGGTTAAACAATAATTTTGCACTTACGAGCCACTTCAGGTCCACATGCTTCTAGCTGCAACCCCCATTTTAGAAAAAGGAACTTCACCATATGACGCTTTACCTGTCTGCCGAAATTTTGATCTGGCAACTTTCCCTAATCAGCTGTAGACGTGTCGTTATACCCTATGAGAATTAACATGGGAGCCTGCGGACTAGTTAATAGTTACCGGTAACACAAATCAACGTTATTGAGGACACTTTTTCTCCATGAAAAACACGTTCCCAGATTTTCGTGTTGACGTTTTCTTCGTTACTGGACCCAAGACACCTGATCCAAATGATTTGCAAAGATTTCTACCGCATGGGGAATTTCCACCATTATGCTGAAATCAGGTATAAGTTGGTTTTAGTTAAAAGACACAGTCTGCTAGTGCGGCTACCTATTTTTCATCAACAATCACTTGTTAACAATCGGATGTCTACAATCGGTCGATCTACTCTTACTTGGCGGCGACACACTAGCGTGTGTCTACATGAACCAATTAGGTTATGATAGGACAGAATGACCTAAGACTACTTAGCAGTATCTAGGACCACTATAATAATACACTACAACAAGAAAATTATGTCCTTAAAGTTTCTTAACGATATTCTAAGAACAAAGAAAACCTGCTACAACCGTTCATATACATATTCTGTCCGAATAGACTAGAACTAAGCTAGCCACCGGGTAGTAAGGGTCTAATGCTTACCAGCCTCTTACTGACTGTCAAAGCTTGTCCGTGTTCCTTCTAGGTTTTGACTTTTAGACCCTTACTTTTAACATTTAACGTTCCATTTTTTGTTTATTAGTTTGACAAGAAGTGGAATCCCCTTGGAAGCGATGATATATAGATCAGTGGTCTGCTTCTCCACGCGCGTCCTTTCGAAATTTTGTTTACATTTGGTGATGTGAGAACTTGTTTTTTCCTCAGTGTTGTGCGTGTATTTCTGAAGAAGGAGAACGGTATTTTCTCCGAAAATTCAAGTAGAACTGTGAACTGTGTTCTTCCTGGTGGTTCAGGTGTGATTTTATTTCTTGAGTTTTAATACTGGAATACGATGAAAGAGAATTAAGATACATGTTAGTGCGTGGCCTGCCAAGATATAATGATAAAATTAACGTCTGTTCTATCCAGATAAAATGTATATGCACATAGCGACCACCAGTCACTTGATATCTTTTACAGCGAAAGCAGGCTGTTTTCTGGCATTCGAGGAAAAATAACTAATAATATTCATTATTAGTGACACAGCTTAACGTTTTCTTATTGAAAAAAAGATGTGAATAATGTTGATATATTTGCCTAGTTAGTAGATGGATCATTGGTGGATGTCACGGACGACTAATCCAGTCAATCCCCTTCTGCCCTTCATTCTGTTTTCAGAAGCCTCAGGCAGCTCTTATTTACTAGATAACTTTTGGATTTAGGCACTAGTTAAATGCTTCGAGATTGAGCGACCCATCACACGTCGACAGTTACCGGATTGGGTCCTTTCGTCGTGTCAGACTTCCTTTGTAACGGTGGACGCTACGACGGCTGAGGTGCTTGTAACGCCACTGACATCTTTGGTTGACAATGACTCTTAGTATCAGGTTGCTGGTGTTTACTACGACTTTTTACGTGAATAAGCACAGTATGGGCTACAATCCCGGCATGGGAAATGAAGCGTCGGTGTCCTAAACTATAGGCCTAACCTTAATACTATCTGGTCTTTTTATCCAACCCCCCCCCTTCTAAGAAATTCTGAGCGGTCCCTTATACGGGAGTTTTTTGGCACGTTAAATCAAAAAAAGGCCTGTTTCTCTATAAGCCTAACGTTCACCTACCGAACTCAGCAGCAGCTGTGATACAAATCACGTGAAAACCGAGTTAAACACCGTAATTTTTCGAATTTTTGCCATGCATATCTTGTAATAATTCATGAAATCTTGTCGCTCGTTTCAAGATTTCAGTTGTTGCGACTTTTAATTAGCACCAGTTTTGTTCGAGTTTGAGCGTCACGTCTTTCTTCCTCCATGATCGCATCGTTGATCGCTTACTCCGTCCTGGTCCAATTTCCGGTTCCTGCACAAAAGATGATGATGATGACTATGAGAGAAGAGTGCGTGGAGCCTGTAACCGATAAGCTGCTTTAGCGTGCGCTATAGCAATGGCATTTTTCATGGACGATCAGCGTGCACTGCTGATTATGTACGATACCATGTATGCAGTGTAAAGGTAATATACAACACTAAAAGGCAAAAAAGTTTTTATTTTACCTTGGATTACAAGATAATAAATGTATTGGAAGGCCAACAGCAGCTGGTATTAAGTATGCACTAGTGAGGTTTTTTACCTCCAGATAGAAGCACCCTCCGCTCAAATTTGCTAAGCGCCCGGCGCTTCTAACTGGGTAAATACGGTAGTTTGCATTCGGATGGTCACAGTCGGAGTTTGGAAGGAGACTTTTAACTGAAATATTTGCTATAAAAATTCTTGTCCAGTAAAATCGTAAATCGAATCCATGGAGCTTTTGGTAGGGTTCTGGGGGCAACCATTGTAAGAAAAGGGTTAACTATAAAATGATTAACTGGACTAGCTAAGTGAAATGCTAAAACACATTAAAATAAGTTGTAGTTATCAGCCGATAATAAGGTTTGATGTAGGTGGATATTTTTCATGGCATTTGCGATCGTTTAAATAGAATAAAAAATATCACAATGTCTGTATCCACATGTATATGAGGTTAAGTACCTGAAGGCAGCCCCTCCTATTACACAACTAAGCTAGGGTGTTTAGGCTTTTTGCCTATAAGAAAATCATGAAAAGTAATTACAAATATACAGAATTTTCAGAAACTATGACGACCGGAAGTGTGAGCGCTATGGCTCGGTTTGGACACATTTTCAAACTGATGCTGTGAAGTAACTAGGTGGATTTTTAGAGTTCTGTTTTCGCAGAAGTGGAGTTTTAATATGTGGCTATTAAACGGTGAAGACGGTAGTCGATTTAAGCAGTAACTTCTGGAGAAATGTCCAACATCAGAAGGCGGGTGGGTTGGGGGGGACCTGAAGTGCGGAGCTTCGTGTTTTGGAGTGTCCTTGAAGCAATATTGATGGTTTCCCGGAGTTTTTTTTATGGTTGGAGTCCGGGTATCCTCTCCAATCTGGTTTTTTGGTAAACTGACTTTACACCTTATTGTTGTCCTGTATGAGCTCATTGTGCCACCTCTGCCATCTTCCACGTAAGACTGGTTTTCTGCTCACACTCGTTGCCAGCCTTCACTGCAGCGAGATACAAGCTTTGTCATCTGTGCCAGATTATTGCTTCTTTCTTACAGACTTCAAAACAATGACTTAGACACCCCGATCTTCGTTCCGAGCAGAAAAACCCAGAAACCGTGTGAACTTTCCTCGCCTTTCATCATTTCCAGCACTCTCCAACACCCTGGGAGATGAGCCAGAATGCTAACTTTGCCCTGTTCAAGCCCTTCGTTTTTATTTAAAACGTACTGAATTCCTTTGCAAGGGCCGCTCCAGGCTTTTCATTCCTTTCGCCACTCCTGTCGGCGAAACCTCTGCTCGTATGATTGCAAGTTGGATTAATACTGTCTTAGTCTACGCCTACAATGCTTTGGACATCAACTGGGCCGCTGGTAACATTTCCAAATGCTGGGCCTTCCACATTAATATCCCCATTGCCAACATCCTCGAAGCTGCATCATGGCGAAGCAGCTCTGTCTTCACGTCTCTTTACTTCGAGACATGTCTTTCAGGCCGATGGATTATGCTGTCTTGGACCATTGTGCACCCCGACGGATTTTTTAACCCCCTTAAGCAAAGGCAGTCGTCTCTTCTGACTTCTTGGACTCATCAACGATCTGCTTTGCAAAGTTATAAACTTTTGCGGGGAGGCAACCCGCAGCCCTAAGGTACCAGTCAAGGTGGTTCCCACCGCTGCTTTGACGAGGTCTACTGGAATGCTAGAATTCCAGGTAATGGATATCGGCATATAGAAACGTCAAAATACCAGGGGTACCTGGTTTCTTTTGGTTTCAATTGCCTAACCGACAATATACATTACCTTTGCCCACCCAACCTCCACTGTGTGTCACCACCTGGGCACTAGAGAGGAATAAAAGATAGCATATGGTTGCTCCCAGTAGTTATATATAAGAGGGGTGCGCATGCGCATTGAGTTGCCTGGCTGACAGGCTCAATGACTTTAATCTCTTAGAGTAACAGCATTGGAAAAGGAAAATGCTAGAATTCCAGATGATGCATATTTTCAGTTAGGCAATAGAAACCAAAATCAACCAGGTACCCCTAGTATTTTGATGTTTTTAGTATGGCAGTAATTGGTGAACAGTAAGGTAGAGTAAAACCCGTAATTATATTACTAAAATAAAGTGATAAATGCAAAAGCGCTGGAACACAATTTAACATTTAAAATAAATTAATGCCAAAAGAGAAGCTAATAATTTTTTCATCAAAGTGAAGATAAGGCATTACACTCAGTAAACATCAGCGCTAATGAAACTTCGTGAACGGAGATTTAAACTTTAAAGTTTAAAATAATTGAAAGCCTTATTAGTAAAGCTTTGACCTCAACCTCCCATGTTAAAGCCAAAATTTCTATGCTTAATTTCTCTGCTGTCTTTCAATATTTTCCACTCAAATTTAGTATAAAAGCGTTATTGGACTTGGTGAACGTGTGCCCGAACTTTTATTAATTTCCAATTTGGCACATCAAAGATCGGGACTTGAGCTGCAATGCTGATTTTCGTTGTTGGCTCGTTCTTGCTCTTGGCAAGACATGCTTCTGCTATGCTCTCTACAGATCAAACTATTTGTCCCATAAAGCTGGTCTTACAGCTATTGCTCTGAGGATGTGCCCTGTCCATAAGGCTTTTTCTAATTGGTCAAGTGGTTCAGGGGTGGGAAGTTCTAAACGACTAGATTGATTGTTTTACATTGTTTTAAGCATTGTTATTATTCAACAATGCCAATGAGCAAACTGCATGACGATGATGGTTTCTGCAAACCGTAATTGATAAAGGTGCAAACAATTATAACAAGCTAATCTAAACTGCGTGGTGAAGACAAATTTCTGTACAATGGATTGGTTATAGTTGATTGTAGCTTATCCAAACCTTGATGATGGGAACACCTCAGTTAACAAAATAACCCCTTTTTCAGAAAATACCAGAAATCAACTGTTTCTAGAAGTTCATAACTATTAAACTATCGTTAGTTGTCGTCTTTTCACTGTCCTAGAACCTCAAATAAAAATGTAATTTGTTTAGCATGCTAATTTCATTGTCTGAAAATCCTTTGATCTCCTTTTGCTTGGATAACCATTATTTTCTAGTAAAACACACATACGAAAGTCCATTTGAGTCCATTACCATATGTGTGTGTGCAGCTCAATCTGCAACCATTCATTAGGAGTGCCTTGAACAATATCAACTCGTGCCTCATTCCTTATTATCAGTAGGCACTATGGTATATGTGGGATGTGTCATCTATGGATGGCCGCCTTGTATGACGCATCTATGGTTGCACCATGGATGCGTCAAAATGAATACCCTTTGTAAATAATAGCCTAACTGACGATTACATGTCAATTGCAAATTGTATAAACACTTATTACGTTTAATAACCATGTCACTTCCCCCTCGTTACTCACTAGTACCATCCATACCGGGTCCTCAGTAGCCAGTCTCTAATAGGAGCCGGGTCTCTAGTTGTATCCGGGTCAAAAGAGCTTGATTTTGAAAAAAATTCTATAAATGAGTACGTCCGTCACATAAACAGATACCCCTTCCAAATTAAGGAGTAATGGTAATAGCATTCATGTGATACTATTTACTGTTTTTAATGTTCTGCATGTATTGATACCGTAAATTTCCTTTCTAATTGTGTAGTAGCCGGTCTCTAATCGTAGCCAGGTCAAAATGGCTAGATTTTTAACTAGTAGCCCTGGGTACAAATAGAGAATTTACAGTAGTTAGGTTAATCGGCCACTGAGGCTACTATTCTGCAGTGGCGACGACGTAAATTAATTAGAAATAAATTTAAAAGTCACATACTTGCTGCAACTCCAGCTTCAGTTGTGGTAAGACAAATTTTTCTGTTTTGGCTGATACATTAGTAGTCCGGTATGGATGGATTTAAAATTTTCTAATTTATTACGGAGCCTAGCTAAAATCCCTACGGGGGCCGTAACATTTATCCTAACTGGCAGTGTTCTCCTTCCTCTCGACGATCCTTGCAGAACTGCCACTACTCATTCGCGAATGAGACCTAACCTTAACTCTGTTATGATTTAAAACATGCTTAATTTATTCATGCAGCAGTCAGAATAAAAGAAGTCGATTTCCAACATATGCACATTTATTTATGGCAGATATCACAACAAGCTACAGGTTAACTATTTAACGTTGAAGATAAACGACTTTCGGTTGGGTGCACAACTTACGGCTGGAACCAGTTAAAAATAGTTTAACTCAATTTTCAGTCATGATTTTGAACAAAATCAAAAAAAATATATTAATTTCTTCTTCCCTTTACGATTTTGGGTCGGGAAGAAAATTGATAAATTATCAAGGTTTTTAGGAACCCGTGGACCTCACACTAGCTTGTCCTCATTCATTGCATAGGCTAAGAAATGTTGGGCTTAACAGCTAGGACTAATTCGTATTAATCTTCTTGGGGTCTAAATCATTAGGATCCCTTCCCCCTAAGATCTTATTACCTAAAGTATCTTTATAGTCCAGTCAAAATAGGACATAAGGTGGAATGAAATCCCAAAGTCTTGGAACTTTGTAAGGTTGTTTGGGAATGTCTTGTAAAGAATATCTAAAAAAGGTGACTTTTCATTCGTTTTCCGTTAATATTTCGGAATCTGTGAGTCCTACCAAAAAAAATTACCAATAGACGTTAAAGAGGACACAATTTACCACAAAAATGATTCTCTTCATTTTTTCTGTAGCACCGGTAGTTTACGAGATATTCGAGTTCGAAAATTAAGAAATCTTCGAAATAAACAGACATCTACTATACGTGGTGTACATAGATCATGTGAATACACCCTAACCTCATTTAAGTTAGTACACGATCATATAACACCAAACACTTATTTACTGCTATACATATTTATTTACTACATATGCAGTTACTACACCAGGTTACTATATATTACATCGCATCGTAATACCAAATCAAGTCGCGGTCAATGTCCCCCTCCTGAAGCTTATTGTCCTCAACAGTTGGTGTCAGGCTATTCAGTCATCATGGCAGTTGTGGCAGGTAGCAGTGGAACTCATTCTTACTTTCTTGCACCGACACTTCTCTCCACAACATGTGGTGTATTAGCAAAATATGAGGTTGATACAACCTCAGGGGCTACTGCATCTTTGATTACAGTAAGTACAAGATTGCCATTCTGCTAGGCTCCCAACCCCAGAGTGCAGCTAGCTGGTAACTCATTACCCATCCATAGTTGCAGTTGGTGGAAAACACGAAATAAGCATTGCAAAGCTGCTCCTTCTGAGGGAGGGAGGAATAGTAGCTCCGACTTCATGTTGGTGGCAGACTTTGTGAAGTCATGGTGCCTATGCAAGTTTAGGGATGTTGTAGTAGGAGTAACTCTATACAGAGTCGAAAAAACTGTGATCTACCTCTGATACATGTTAATACTTGGAAGTTGAGTGGTTGAACACATCTGCTACTGAACGCAATGCCTCACGTTGTTACAGCAGCTTGTAACCAACTCCTTTCTCCCCCATGAAGGAAGCTTATGTCTTGTTGCACCCTGTGAATGCATGAGCAAATAGTATGAGATCTTTGAGGCCCTTCTGTTGTTGTTGGGTTGAAAATAATACCTGTGTTCTTACCTTTCTATTACCGGGCTTATAGAAGAATATATTCCGGTGTGTAGCTGTTCGAACTGTAAGAAGAAATATAGATCTACATCTTCCCCAACAATGGCTACATTGTCACTGTCACTCACTTTGGTGATGACGCTCCTGACAATTAGATTGTCAGCATCATCAGGTCTTTGAAGGTATTGTACTCCTCTGCCATTTATTTTGGAGGAAGGCATCTTGATATCGGCCTGGCCTTATATTCATTAGATTGAAACTGATGTACCGGAGGCAGGACACAGATTTTTCTTGAGTCAGTAGACAGTTTCTCCTACAAAACGTCACTCAACTTGCATTGATACCATGCCAATCTAGATCGGAAATGAGCTACCAGCTGCAATATGGGGTTGCGAGTGTAGTCAGAATGTCACTGCAACCAAAGATACTGTTGCTCCTGAAGCTGTCCTCAACATCATATTTAGCAGATGCACCACAGGTTGTGGAAACAAGTGTGGGTGCAGGAAAATAAGCGGGAGTTGCACTGCTATCTGCCACAACTGCCACGGTGACTATTTCACTAGCCTGATACCAACTGTTCAGGACGATAATCTCCAGGAAGACGTTTACTTCGACTTGATTAGATGTTATTAAATATGTATCTGAAGTTACGATTCGATGTTACATGTAAATATGTACAGTGGTAAAAAAGTGTTTGATGTTATATGATTGATATAGTAACTTAAATGTGATTAGGGCCGGTCCACCTAATCTATGTGCACCCCGTATAGCAGATATGTCAATCACTGAGATTTCTCAAATTTAGAACTCTAATAGCTCGTAAACTATTAGTGCTAGAGAAAAATGTATAGAATCAAGTTAGGGGCAAATTTTGTCCTCTTTAACTTTTGTAGGGAGCAGTTTTCTGGTAGGACCCACAGATTCCGAGATATTATCGGAAAACGAATAAAAAGCGACATATTTTTGGGTATTTTATGGTCTAGTGAAGCCAGCTCACCTCCAAATCATCAGGACTTTTGATATAGTCATTACTAGACCTCCCCGAACAACCTTGCAGAGTTTCAAGACTTTGGGATTTTATTCCACCATTTGCCAAATAAAGCTAAAGCTTAGCAAGTCATGGTACTACTGCGACTTCTTCAGCTTCAGCTTATCCGCTACTCGGCTAAGCGCGCGCCTGCTCTAGAAATGGCATAGCGTCCTGCCAATCTGCAGTGGTTTTGGGACCAAGATTACAAATGTCTGTTTCCTTAAATACTGAAATAAAGTGCCTTCACACGGACGGACAGGAGAGCTTAAGGCTTCTCATTTGTTGAAAACCTAACTCAATTTCATAAACTGCATTTCAATTTGACGATTGTCGTGAGGCGTTTGCGCCCAACGCGATTATTGGCAGACTACATGTTGCAATCCTAAAATTTCCAGCGATCGGCAACTTCTGGAAAAAGGCGTCGTTCAAATGCCCGCGCTTTCTTCAAGACTGAGAAAAGACCATCTAAGCACGTGAGCATTTCATTGGCCGAGCTCACGCTCTGTGATTGGCCAAAAACGGCTCTCTCCGATCTGGTTCCGGTTTGACGACCGTAGGCCCCGCAATGCTAATTTCAAGCTGAAATGCGCTGACATTAATTTATTTTTATTTAAAAAAATAATAATGCTATGCAATACTACGAGTTAATAGCTATACGACTAAAGCTCGATAAATGAAAAATTCCAACTCTAAGTGAGTTGACACGCAAATCTAAAATTCGGCATTGGCACTAGCAAACAGCTGTTACTAGCCTACGAGTACGAGCGCTCTTGCCATTACGTTAGGTGAACCGAGTCGATCTTTTTTTCAAATGACAATATTTAACAATATTTACATTTTTCTGGAGTGGAAGGTTACCTGTCAACAACAGAGGTTACATATTTTTATCCAAACGAATCTGACATTTACCTTAATAAACATAAAGTAAATTCGAAAGGTTTTACAGAAAATCATGTCTCATGGCTTGTGAAAGCCGGATGCAACTTTTACGAAAAGAAGGATCCACGTAACTTTTCTTGGCATGCATTTTAACAAGTGGGATCCAAGTTAAATTAGCACAAAATAAATAAATGGTATTTTTATTTATTTTAATGAACCAGCAGCCACAACGGACTACTAGACTGAATAGCCTACTCATATTTCTACCGATACGACATACAAGGAAGATCGTAGTTCCTGGAGAAATAGTAGCTAAACAGAAGAACATTTAAAAACAGGCTAATCTGTTACAGGCCAGTAACGAACCCGAATGTAGGAAATAACCAAAGCCTTCCCACACCACGAGGGGGAAGGGGGGCTTTGCTTGCATGATTATTACGATCTTCCTTACACGCCCCCACTGAAGGAGCTGACTTCCTGTCGCCCGAGGCGGTAAGAATCAGTGCTAAACCAAATGCAAGTACAATCGAACATGTGCAGGTAAATGTTGAGCAGCGCATAAATCAATAATGTAAACAACACTCAAGGACACTCAAGGAAGCAAATGATTCAATACCAGAATTTCATTGACAAACAACATTTAACAAGTTATGTCATTGCAAATTAAAAATGACACAGCCTCTCAATATTCTGTTAATATTTCCCCGCCGGCATGAGAATGTCGCATTGTAATTTTAGTTTATCCAGTAAAATTACCAAGAAACTCTGGTCGTCCCCCTCTAACCTAGTGTGCAGTATATTTTAGAAAGAAAGATTCTATGGGCATGTACGAAAAAACTGTGGGCTCTATTCTTAACTTACCAACACACTGGACAGGTTTTCAGGTCACCTGACAACTACTGATAACTTTTTTTATATATAGAAAATCACAAGGAAAACTGTTCAGATTTTTTTTTCAAAAAATACATGGAAAACATGTCTTACTTTTTTGTGCAATAGAAAGTAAAGAAAAAAAAACTTACAGAATTTTATGTAAACTTTTTAACTAGCTCAGTAGGGAGTCTAAGAAAAACAATACACAACTGAGAGTTCCACTCGGTAGTACTCACAATAACCCATTTTTGTTTTGGTGACATTACTAAGCTTCAGAAAAGTATCGACTTAAGGCGTCAGCATTCAAGTGATCCCTCACTGGTGTATACCGCACTTCATAATCGAGGTCTTGCAGCATTAAACTCCATCGTAGCAAGCATCCATTTTTCCCAGCCATTTGCTTAAACCAATGGAGGGGACGCACTGATACCGTCTCTATGATAAAGTGACTTCCATACAAATATGCCACCGCTCAAACAATACAAGCAGATTCTTTTTCGGTTGTCCCAAATGCTTGCTCGCGAGGAGACAACTTGCGAGAAATGTACAAACAAGGTGTTTTTCTCCCTCAATTTCTTTAGAATGGACTACTCCCATACCCCGGTCGGAACAATCGCATTGTACCACAAAGGGCACATCAAAGTTTGCAGCTCGTAAAATAGGTTTGGAGACCAAAACTACTTTTAACTCGTCAAAAGCTTTTTGCTTTAGGCTATCCCACTCAATGGGATCGGGAGATGCTGGCTTAAGCGCATCAGTGAGTGGAGCACATTTTTCAGAATAGGCAGGGATGTATCTCTGATAGTAGCCTACTAAGCCTAAAAATGACCTCACATCTGTTTTTGTAGCTGGCCTACGGAATGCATTCACTGTGGCTATTTTAGCATCATCTGGGGCTCGATAGCCGTGTCCAATCTGGTGTCCCAACTATGTTACACTGTCACAAGCAACTTGTGTGACTTGGAAGCATTCACAGTCAATCCTGCGGATCTTACTGGAGAAAGAAAGGAATTTACATGTTCTAAGTGACCTACCCAAGTCTTAGAACCAACAGCCACGTCATCTTGGAAAGGAGTGGTGTTTCCCTCCATTCCAGAACATACTTCCATTAATTGCTGAAAGCAAAATGGTGCATTCTTCATGTCCATGTTCATGATAAGCGGCTCAAACTTACCAATGGGGGTAGAGATAGCTGCAAAATGTGTAGCTCTCTCAGTGGGCCCTACCTGCCAGAAGCCTCTGTTTAGGTCAAAAACACGGATATATTTCCATTGAGCTGCCTTTTCCAAACACTCGGCTATGTTTGGGATTGGATGGTCTTGTGTTTCCATGATTTCATTGAGTTCACGGTAGTCTGCAACCGGTCTAGGCTTGCATCCTTCCTTGCACACAATGATCATGGGGCTGCCATATGGGGACTTAGATTAACGAATTAAACCCAACTCCAGCATACGCCTAACTTCAGCTACAATAAGATCACGTTCTGTTTTACCGTGCCGGTAATAGCGTACCGGTATTACCTTTTCAGTGGTTAACACTATGTCGTGTGTTACCAGATCAGTGCGTCCTGGTATCGTGGAAAATACTCCAGGCACTCTGTCGAAACAGTGCACTAAATCTTTCCTTTGCTCAGGAGTGATATCTCCTAGCTTTTTCAAAGCTTGCATGGCTTGTTCACTTGTTAACGGGCCATCACCTGGCTTTCCAGTCCACTCATGGGTTGGGGGTTCCGGCTCTTGGCTTGACAAGTGGTTGCATATGCTTTCTCTGGCCACGTAGGCTTTTAGCATATTAATGTGATAAATGGTAGGCTGTTTTCTACCAGTTGTCTTTTCTACCAGATAGTTAGTTTCTGAGATTTTCTCGATAACCTTACAGGGCCCTTCCCAATAAACTTCTAACTTGTTGGCCCTAGAAGGGTGCAATATCATGACCTTGTCACCAGGCTTAAAGGTATGCTGGCAAGCTTTCCTATCATAATATTTCTTGGATGTTAATTGTGCCTCAGTGTAATTATCTTCTGCAATTTCACGGCAGTATTTGAATCTTTGCAGAAGGTCGAGTACGTGCTCAAGCATGCTTGGATGCACGTCAGGAGCGACCCAATTTTCTTTAATTAATGTTAAAGGACCACGGAGATTACGTCCATAAACTAACTCACTTGGCGAGAAACCAGTGGTTTCATGAGGCACTGTTCTGAGAGCAAACATTGCTCCTGGAAGACAACGTTCCCAGTCATGGGGGTGTTCGCTGTAAACTGCCCTCAATACTGCTTTAAGGGTCCTATGGAACCTTTCAACCGAGTTCGATTGGGGATGCGCAACAGATGAATAGACCATCTTAATTCCACATTTTCTAGAAATAATGTTGTTAGTTCGCTAACAAAACAACTACCTAGGTCGGATTGCACCGTCGACGGAAATCCTATTCTAGAAAAGACCTCTAAAAGAGCATCTACCACAGACTGACTGTCAACCTGCTTAAGTGGAACTGCTTCCGGCGATTTTGTAGCCAGGTCAAGCATGGTTAGTATACATAGATACCCTGCTTTTGTTTTGGGACGAACTGGTCCCACTATGTCAATTATTTGTCGCTCCGTAGGCTTGTGCACCATTGGCACCAGTACCATAGGGGCAACTGGGACTTTGCCAAATTTCCCCGTCTTCTGACAAGTCAAACAAGACGCAACATAACGTTCAACATCTTGAAAAATTCTAGGCCAATAAAATTGAGCTAAAATTCTATTTTGGTGTTTGTTTTACCAAGATGGCCTGCCCAGGCATTTGAGTGAGCAGTACGCAATATTAATTCTCTGCATTTAGTGGGGAGAACTAACTGGGGCTCCTTAAAGGGGCGCTTCTCCTTGGGCACAGGAGTGTGAAATAATAAATCGTCCTTAACAAAAAAACGTTTATTCACATCTTGCTGGGAAATAGGTAGCCTACTGCTTTCCCAACAAAACTGTAGGCTAGAGTCAGACTGCTGCAACTCTTTAAACTTATCAGGACTAAGTTTGCATAATTCCAAAAACTTGCTATCACTTGGACCTAAGATCGAAAGATCCTCTGGGCCTAGTGGAGTAGTTTTTATTTTAACTTGGTTTAGGTCTGCAGACTCCTCAATTTCTTACGCCTGCTGCACCACAGGTGGATCAAGGATAATGTCTAAAGACGGGCTGGAGATTGCCATATCTGGCGTACAAGTTAAAGAGGGTTGCTCACACTGTCTACTTTGTGAACGAGTTACTGCATTAACTATGGGAATTGGAGTTTTCATTCCATACAGGGTTTCTAGAGTTACAAGGGCGATTGCGTGCGCCGTTGTTTGATCTGTTAACGTATTGCTCCTATGGCGAGAATTTTGAGTATTAGGCTCTCTAGAAACAACTGGTTGTTTTTCCCTAAGCTCTAATTCTTTTTTAACTCTTTAACTCATTTTCTTGTTGTTTTAATTGAAACTGAGTGTCAAGTTCCATCCGCCGAGTCTCTTGCTGGCTTTTGGCTATT
>JAHWFP010089130.1:2402-25423 GCA_023313725.1 Lithobius niger
CTTACTACCCGGTGGTCAGCAATAAATACATTTTCACGAAAAACTGGAAATCATCCTACAATGACCCATGTGATGATCAAGTGGTAGTATGGTTATACGTTTCCTGCTTTGCTTTACGTTGAAAATTATTTTTCAATTTAGTAACATGCCAGCATATTCGTAGCAAACAGCATTATGGTAATCCTCTACCATAAATCGACGAAATATAATAAAAATTCTAAAGCATCAAAAGACAAAATGCCAAACTTCACAAGAAAATTGTGTTATTAAAGTTCCAAAACAATATTCTAAGAACAAAGAAAACCTGCTACAACCGTTCATACACACGTTCAGTCCGAAGAGACTAGAACTAATCTAACCACCGGGTAGTAAGGGTCTAATGCTTTCCAGCCTCTTACTGACAAATATTACACCTAGACCCTGTCTGTCAAAGCTTGTCCGTGTTCCTTCTAGGTTTTGACTTTTAGATCCTTACTCTAAACATTTAACGTTCCGTTTTTGTTTATTAATTTACAAAGGTCTCATTGTTTCCGACCACTCTGTAACGTAGTGCACCACTTTGCAAAGCCACCGCAAGTTTAAAGCGATTGTTATAGTGCTTAAAAGTAGTGGTATAGTGTTGTTGATTTCTACGAGCTTATTGTGTAGATTTTTTTTTAAATAAGAAACAGTTGGAGGGGAGGAGCGGGGATGTGGTTTAAAAGATTCCCTAAACCCCTGTTAAACGGCTTTGTTGCTTTCGTTTCGACAATTTTTCCTTGTAGTTGATTTTACCCCTATTCCTTTTACGGACCATGTTATTCCTATAATTAAGAGCTCGTATAGGACCACAGAGGTGGTTATACCCCTTCAATCCTAAATTACAAGGGGTGAAGAAGCCTAGCTCACGAAAGTGTTTCAACCCTCGCTCGAAGCTAAGCCGGAAAAAAAAGAGGTCAATGATTGCCCAACAGACCCACACTTCCTGATTTTCAGACGGAATAAGTCATTCAGGAGACGGGCAAATTGCCCCCTCGCTTGAAAAATGTACCAGGAGTGGGGTTGGCCCGCTACCCAACAAAAAGCACTAGTTGCAGGTTGGTTTCGAGTTAATGTATGGAACACAAAATGAAGATTACATTGAGCCAACTTCGTAAGATGATAAGGATAACACGTGAGTCGTAACGAGGAAAAGTGTCTTGTGTTATCACTAGTCCGGGAATGAATCGTGATAGTGAATTACCATAGTAATAAAATTGGAAGCTCGATCGTTATGTTCACTCACTTATACGGGGAAAACTGTTCGGCCTTTGTTTACCATCTTCATCACTATCTTGCAACTGTGACGTAATGAGAATTCCGGAAGTCGGGTTAATGGATGCGCGATTTCGTGTTAGATTCGGCACTTTAACTCTAGGTTAGGTTAAGAGTATACTTAAAGAACAGAGATTGAATAAATCAAACTGATTCTTTCTAATCTAGCGTTTCATCGAATTACGAGCTTCCTCTCAGCCCTTAAATTTGTAGCCTGTTTATTGACCTTTAATTAAAATTTCATCTTGGCCTAGTCTCGGTCCAGCATCTAAGTCAACTTTCATTTTACCGATTTGCTAGATGAGACACAAACACATGAACATTCAGCTTTTTTTTTAAATTCGTAGACGGATGCATTTTGCAGTGAAAAAATGTACCAAGTTCGGCGCTGAAGCACAGGCACGTAACATTATCCAACATTAGTTAGATTAATTTATTGTGTGTTTTTTGCTCCGACAGTCTTAGGGCGAGAAGAAACGAGAGAGTAACAGCAATGCTTACTATCGTTTTGCGTACCCGACAGATTAACAGTGACGGTAACTATCGTTTCGCGTACACGACAGAGTAACAGTGATGCCAACTATCGTTTTGCGTTACCCATCCCGGGTTTCCAAAAGAGGGGGCAAATTCCCATTTTGAGGGATGTTTACCAATTCAGGGAAATAAACGGGGGAGTTCCTCTGCTACAAAATATTTAATGGACGAAACGAGAACAATTGGATGGGTTTATCCATTTAAAACAACTAAAAACTTGAAAGAAGTGAAAGGTGCCCCCAGACAAGGCACAAACTCACAATTACCTACAAACTCGCAAACATTTTTAATTTTCGGAGCTATAATTTGCTCCTTGTTTAAAAAATGACATATATAAAAGGTTAAAACATCAAAAATAGGACCAGTCCCACGCACAAGTTATCAGGTAGTGGCCATGATGGAATTCCAACATGGCCGCTTCCCGATAACTTGTCTGTGGGATTGGTCCCATTTTTGATCTTTTACCCTTTTATATATGTTATTTTTGTGAACAAAGATGCTAATTATAGCTCCGAAAATAAAAAATGTGTGTGGATTTATAGGTAATTGGGAGTTCGTGCCTTGTCAGAGAGCACCTTTCACTTCTTTCCGACGTCTACTCACAAAGTAAGAAAGCACACAACTCAAAATTTATATTTTGATACACTAATATCATGATTCGTTGCGTTAGAGTCAACAACGAAAACTGGAAAATTGATGCATTTTTGTTAGTGATGTTCAGGCAGATTTGGCTAGCACTGTCACTCTGTCGACGATTCACGCGGCGACACTATGACGTCGTAACCTTTTTCGGTTGCAGGCAGTTTGTGGTGAAAATTCAAACTTTCTGCGTACTTCGAATTTATTCGCTGTTTTCATTCCAATATGTGGAAAGGCATTGCAGAAAGGATTTTTGGTAAAATTAGGGAATATCAGCCAATTAAGACGGGAAAAATAACGTGGCCCGTGGAAATCCTAACTTCGTCTACTACACTATTCTGATACAAATTCGATTGCTGACTGGAATGTCTTAACTAAAAATTTATAAGAAACAAACAAGAACAAAAAATAAATAAAACCACCACTTTCGATAACGAAACGTTGACTGCATTTCTGCGCCAGCTTCAATTAATTCCAACAAATGATAAAAACTAAAATAAAAAATGATAAAATCAACGGCTGCAGGCACTAAATGATAAAAATGCCAAAGGCTACGTCAGGCTGACAACAACAACAACTACAACAAAAACGAAAACTTACCGTTGTAAGCGTTTCAGAATCACTTATCCGATCGTAAAACGACATTGCACTTCGTCAATATAAGGGTCAACTAGTTTTTAGCAGGCGTTAGAAAGGAGTTTCAAGAACGGAAGGCGAAATTTTCAACTTTTTTTTATCTTTAATCGCACTACGGTTGAGTGAACGCATAAATGACACTAATCTGCATAGGTTACTGAAACCGAAACTAATAATTGCCACTTCATAAAAACATGAAAGTGGTCCGCTTTTTAAAATATAATATTCTTCGTATCAGAAAACGACAGTGTAAACCTAAAGGTATTATTGTTTACTATCGGCTAACCCATCAAAAAATGTAGTGAATTTGTAGTGTGTACCCGTCCCCAAGTATTCTGGTGAAGCCAAATGGGTTTTACTATGGGTTGTTTGATGGTGTAAAATAAAATAATAAAAAAAAACAATAAAAATAAAAGAGATCCAGCCGAGATTTTTGGTCGTCAGCCAAAATTTTTAGTTGTGATATCAAACGCCAAGCTCTTTCGTCAAGTTAATCCGAGGAATAGTTCGTAAGTTAAATGGATTGTTTAATGCGCAATTTTCAATTGTTTCATTTACCGTAACGTTTGAAGTCTTAATCGGTGGGATTAACTAACTTGGCGAAAGCGCTTGGCGTTTGGTATCACGGCTTCAAACGGCCGAAAAGCTTGTCGAGAAGTTTTGTTTTGGGGAGATATCACATCGTTTTGGTCCAAATTTATAAAACCCATTTTTCTTCCCTTAACAATTACGACATGGAAAAGCCAGTCCAGTTTTACGGTCCCTTTTTTTTTTTGCTTACTTCCGTTTTGAGGAAAGCAGTAATGTTTCACGTGGACTTTTTTAGACTTGGTGACTCGGCAAATACTGCCATGAATTTTATAATATTTTAGTGTTTATTTTAACCTGAAGACGGGAGGTTGTCCTCTCGAAACGTAGTGTTGTAAATTTTGTGCACGATACTGGCTGTTTCTTTATATTATCTGCCAAAAGTGCTGAAACTTCTCAATACAATACTGTTGAGCGTTAGTTTAATGCAAACGATATTGAAGTAGCAGCCAAACGGCGAGTGCCATACAATTCACATTCGTGAAGGTTGCACTGTAGGCTACAGCCAAAGTTTTCTTTAATTAACAAAATTAAAATGGTTATTCCAGTGTCAAAATTTGTTTTATCGAGGTAATATCGATTATTGCAATAATTTTAAAAATTGCATCGAGATAAAAAATTGTATATCGTGCCATTCCTAGATGGGAATGGCACGATATTACGCTTCCGTTAGGCCTATTTTTGTCTCTAACTTGATTTTATGGCCCTCAAATACGCGAAAAAAACCTGCAAAACTAACGTCAATAGATTTTTTGACCCTCATGACATTTTTTTTCAAGTCGTCATAGTTTCTTCATGCAAACCAACTTTGACCATCCAAAGTAAACTATGACTGATAAAACTATGACGTCATGATATGCATCAGTACGAAGTAACAGAAACACGACACATCGTAATATATGGATCTCAGTAGGAAATCAAAATTCATTTTGCTTTCGAGCCAGCCATTGTTGACATGCACGTGTTATGAACTTTAAGATTGCAGTTCAAAGTACGAATGTAGAAGTAAACTTGCTTGCCAAAAAAAAATTACAAAGGGGACGACATATTTTTCACTATACTACTACATATAAAACTTAAAATTAGTTTTACATCAAGTGGCTGATGCACGGAAAAAGGCAGACCTGTAGAGTTTGAAAGGCTGGCAAACATTCCGTTTTTTTTTAACACGGAAGTGAGTGGATTGAGCGAGTAAAGTGAGCAATTTCCACGTAAACTAAACCTTTACAGTGAGTTTACTGCTTTTGTCGCAATCTTTCATTTACTCACACCTTCGTAGAGGCTTACTTCTGGGGGAGTAGACAAACAAACGTGCAAACAAACAAACGTGCAAACAAACAAACGTGCAAACAAACAAACGTGCAAACAAACAAATGAAATGCAGGCGTGTTGAGAAATGTGATGGACGAACTGTAAGCAATAATTGCAATTAGTTTGCGTCGAAATAATCAGCACGTCCATTTTGTGATGCGCTTGGAATCAAAGAAATGACATGAAGCATGGATCGACGCCAATGGAGTGACCGAATGGCCAGTCCTCAATGTTTTTGTTTAATTATTTTTATCGTTGTTAACGCATATTCCGATTAGGAAACGATATTATCATTATCCAGGGGAGGACACGTAAGAAAATCCAAGACACAAACCCCCCGTGGAGTCGTATATTTTTGTATTTTTGGTAGAATTTTTTCCTTTAGGGTGGTGGGTGTGTACACCCATGCAAAGAATTTTTTCTGTGGGGGTGGGGGTAGGTATAGCAAAAAAAAGTAATTTTTTTGTCATTTTTACAGTCTTTTCCGTATAATTAATTTCCCCTCACATTTACTTTCACAATTTTCATGTAATTTTTATTCCCTCAACAGGGCATATCCATTGTTCTTACTCTTGAGGTTTTAGGTCTGGTGATCCAAGTTTGGGTATGATGGTGGGCAACCGTGATAGAAAAAGGGGGGACGAAGGAGTCATATATGAACAATAAATTTTTCTTGGTGGTGGGTAGTGGCAAATTTCAGGAGAAAGGGGGTCCCTGGAGGGGGGGGGGGTGGTCATAAATATGAAAAAGAGAAATTATTCTGGGTGGTTGGTGGTCTTTGAAAACATCAGTGAAAGTTTTTGGAGTTCGTATCTTAGATTTTCTTACCTGTGGGTCCCCCCCCCCCTGTTAGTATCATAAACGGTACGCATTTTCAAGAGGCAAGATACAAAAGTTATGTCTAGTTAAGCCTATTGAAGTTTTATTTCATATTTATCTGTCGAACGTAATACCAACTCGGGCTATGAATGATCCAAAAACACACCTCACAGTAGGGCAGACGGTTTGTGTTTTTTCTATCAACCCGCTATCTCTTCATCGTGCGACTGGCCGATTGCTTTATTACCCTGGGTTTTCGCCTTAGGGTTAAAAAAAATAAATTGTAAGATCCATGTTTGGCCCAAATCCTGATGACCTTGAATTGAATGAAGGTTGGCTTGTAATTTAATTAAATCCATTCAGTTGGATGTGAGAGTGGACTAAAATATTGGACCGCAACTAATGAAGTATTTCCATCATTGAATAGGGACAAGGACGAAGAGTTGGCAACATTTTCCAAGGAAATTACCGGCCAATGACGTTGCTCTCATTTTACCGAAAGCATGTAAGAACATCATTTCAAATTTAGTCTCTTCTCATTAAACATTTCAATTTCTGTTTCTTTGTTCAAAGAGGATGGTTCTTTACGCCTTATGACCTGCGTTTGCGAAACCTTGGACGTGCCCACGCTCGTGACCATTATGGCGTGTTAATTCTTTTTGGAAAGTAGTCGGCAGTCGCCACTTACAGAGGATGGGTGCAGGCTCACACACCGAGAGTCGTCTAACTCTAAGAAAATTATTTGGGGAGGAGGGGGAGGAGGTTTAGAAGGCAAAAAACTAAGTAGGTGCGTCCCGCCCACATAGCCCAGCATGGAATAATGGAATAAGACCTCAGTTCTATTTTGTTGGTTTTCGGAAAATAGGGACGGACGGATGGGGACATTTGTGTTGCGACGCTAGAAGTGAAATTCTTGGACCGTAGCAAGACGACTGATGCGAAAGCATTTGCCAAATATGCTTTCATTAATCAAGAACGAAAGCAGTCAGACACTTCCCTAGTTCTAACCAAAACTAGGGTGGTACTGGCAGTATTTTATTTGTAGTATTTTATTGGCGGTTTCGTCTCTCATCCTGTGATGTCCGACTAAGGGCAATTTTTTCTACTCAGACATTTACCCCTCCCCCCCCCCCTCCAAACCCCAACATATTTTCGGCTCTGGTGTCGTTTTGTCGTTAACTCATGCAATAAACCAAGGAATGCATCAATACATGCTGTATAAGAAACATAAATAAATACTACGCTAAATAACATGTAAAAAAATCTACGACTTCCCCCCCCCCCCCCGCGCACTAGGTGGCCAGGTCGAGCGGCCGGTGGTCGCCGCGGCCACGTCCGTTTTTAATTGATAATTCTCGATCAATTGGTGAAAAATGAACACGGAGCAAGTAGGGTCGTCCTGTGGTCGCGTGCACGCCGCCCGGAATCCCCATAGCCTCTGCGACTGACTGGCCTCTGCGGCCAAGTGCGCGGTGCTACATATACTGTAAGTATTCTCGTTGGCCGCAGTGACCTGGTCGCTTAGTACGCGGGGGTCCTAAAACTGAGGTTGGACCACTAGGACGCAATTTGTAAAGATTAAAGTTGGATTGGTGACAGTTGGGGTGACGGCTGAACCTTCAGGTTCGCAGTAGGTGAATGTCCATCTTTAAAAATGTAAAACATAGTTAACCATAATGAAACTGAAAGCAACTTTGACGAAAACAGTCTCAGTTCTGGCTTTATCCTTACCTGACATTAAAAGCAGTACCATCGGATAACACGTGCTTATTTTTTCCCCCTACAATCCCCCAGAAACCATGACAGGCTATGTTGGCATTTTATGGCGCTACATGTAAATTAGACCTATTTTGTGTAGCCCTTTTTTTTTGTTTCTAAGAATCGTTAGTACCTAGGAAATCTAACTTAGGCGAAGAAATGTGAAGTAATTTTCTCCTAGGACGCAGATTGATCAGAAAGTCAGAAGTAGAACTCCAGGCGCCATCTCGTTGCTATCATCTGTAGTTAGTTATCACTAGTAGTTATCATCCTAGTGTGTTTCTTACGGGGTTAGTGAAGTCACAAACTCAAGTGTCCAACCCTTTGAAGACGTGCACCATGAAGTCCAGTCGTGTATTTGCAACACTATTAAAATTAAATAAAAGTTAAGTTTCTCTTTGCTCTTTAGTTTATTGCGATTTAAAACGTGACCTGTATTCATGCAAATAAGCCCGAATTTAGTGGCTAGCAGAACACCGTATTCCGGTTTATATATAAATATACAAACTGGAATACGGTGAGTCGCTAGCTAATAAATATGTATATGGCTACTACTTACGCTGCAATTGTACGAAACGTAACTTCTTTGCAGCGAAACCCTGCAGTCTGGTTGTACTTTCGGATGATCAAACAAGCTTTACGATCATGGGCACGTATCAAACGCCTGGGTATTTAAATTTCACATGAGGTAAAGACCGGCGCTTATTCGAGACCGTGCGTTTTTTTTTTTTACTGTATTGGCGTAGACCCTTGCTTCATATAGTTTATTCGATTACCCAGAACATCAAAACGGGGCCGTAGCCAGCACTCAGCATTCACAGCGGCCGCTGTGCATAAAAAATTGAAAAGGATGGTGAATTATGTGAAAAGTATTCTCTATTCTGGTACATTGTTAGTTTTGATGTATAATAAATACACCAGGATTCCCATCAATATGGAGAATCTGGAAACTAAAGAAATTTAAACTTCGTTTGAAACGGAAGAAAACTAAGCTAGGGGAAATCCTCTTCTCCCCCCCCCCCCCCAAAAAAAAAAATCTGGAAAATCCGGGAAAAAAATTAAAGCCCAACATTTAGACAGAAGGTTAAGTGCATTAACATATAATGTTAAGACATGACATTGTATTAAAAAAAATGTATTCTTATACTTCTGTATTGATACCTAAAAGTTAATTGAATCAGGCTACTTTTTTATGCTTTGTGAGCCCTATAGACAAGTAAAACTGGAAAAAAATGTGTGAAAATTATGATAAGTAGTCGGGAAAATATCCTCAACTACTCCAGAGAACCTGGACAACACGTGGAAATTATTTCAGTATTTTGGTGAAAACCCCGTTCACTAGAATTGGCAAGGTTAGTCTCCGCCGTGGGTAAGATCAAGTTCTGGCTACGGTTCTGCATCACAAAATCGATGTGCTGATTATTTCAACGTAAGCTAATTACAATTGTTGCTCACAGTTCGTTCATCACATACCTCAGCAAGCCTGCATCATTCAAAACGATTTGTTTGTTTGTTTGTACGTTTACTCATCCGGAAGTAAGGGCCCTACGCAGGTGAGAGTAAGGGCGCGTTTACGCAACGAGACATTCCGCTCGCCGAACGCTATTTGCTATAGTCAACCGCTATTTATTTACAATTAGTTTCCCATTTCTACTAAATAAATGCGGTAATAAACAACAAATTAAATGTATTATAAATAACAACACGGATGAAGAACAGAGTGCAAAAGTAATTTTAAACATTGCTAGGACATTGTTGTTATTTCGCGCTATTTCCAAAATTTGCAATTCTTGCTCTAAGAACAGCTTCTATAGCAGGAATCAGGGAGCGTTTAGGGCGCGTTTATGCAGCGACTCGCCTTTGTATTCTCGCAGCTATAACTCAATCGCGATGGCAAAGGTGACATTGCCATGGTAACAACGCTAAATGGATTAGCTAAATCCGACATCGTTTGAGTAAATATACTTGAATCGTATAATCCGTGCCAATGATATAAAGAATTCCTCACGACGAAACAAATTTTCCCAAACGCTTCTGAACTGTCGTTATTTGTTGTTATCGCTGCGAGGCGGCAGACATAAAACCACCGCCATGTTGGAATTTGAGGTGATTTCTAGCTTCTAGCTGCGAGAATGCAAACGCGAGTGGTCGCGTAAACGTGCCCTTATGCTAGGACTCGCCCTTGCATTCTCGCAGCTAGAAGCTAGAAATCATCTGAAATTCTAAGATGGCGATTGGATTAGCTCTTCCAGCTCGCAACAGAAACGGACAAAAATACCAGTTTAGAAGCGACTTGGAAAATTTTATCGACACGAGGAATTCTTCCTTATTGTCACGGATTATAACACTGCAATTGTTTTCTCAAACGATGTCGGATTTAGCTAATCCATATAGCGTTGTTACCATGGCAACGACACTTCTACCATCGCGATTAAATTTTAGCTGCGAGATTCAAAAGCGATTCGTTGCGTAAACGCGCCCTCAGACGACGGTAGAATAAATAGCTGCACGCAACGCGAATCCAAAATCCAAAATGGCGTCCATTTCGCCGTTATCGAATCAAAGACATACCGTCGAATTCCGGCATTCAGAAATCAGTCTGTCGTCTTGTACTGCAGTAAAAATTGCTTTCTTTGTGTCATAAATTAACGCTGTCTTGTTGTATGCATCGTACGTCATGTCGCGAGGCACGAGGAGAAGATCTGCGTCCGCGTTGTTGCCATGGTGACTGCGTATAGACAACTCGAAAGCCACATTCTCCGGGAAGCAGCCAGAAGCAGCCAGAAAATTTAGTATTAACCAAGTAAGAGCTAGTTAGCGAGAAAATTGTCGTTGCGTAAACCCGCCCTAACGCCAAACGAAAGATTGAGAGAGGAAAGAGAGAAACGCAGAAAAAAGTGTACTTTACGTGGAAATCGCTCGCTTTCCTCGCTCAATCCACGCACCTCCGTTCTTCAGAAACGCGAATGTTTCACAACCTTTTAAAACCAATAGTTCGACTTTCTCCGTATTACCTGCCGGTTGAAGTAAAATCTTTACGTTTTAGTAACTAAATGTTGCTGTTAAGAATGATGCAAAATATGATGCGTTTTATTTATTTTTTTTTTTCAACCAAGCTTCTTTTGGTTAATAATTCGCCTGATCAGTTTTTAATGTTTTTATACCACGCGCCATGGCTGTTTGCTGTGACGTGCATATAACGTGACTGGGCTAGTCCAATCAGACGGCCAAACAGCCGTTGTTCTCGTTCGTCATTGGCTAACGCATGGTGACGTCACGGCAAACAGCCATTGCGCATGGTTTAAGTACGTTAAGAAATACCAAGTTGTATTTTTAAACGTCCTTTGTGCCAGTTGAAAAAAAAACAAACAAAAAACACGTCTTAATGACAATCAGAATGTTTCCAGCCACAGAGAAAAACCGTCGTGTCAAATCGTCGTTAAAAAAATTAATAAAACAGCACTTCATTAAGGTATAGTGTTAGAAAGAAAAAAAAAACAATTTCAAATAAATACAATTACTTGATGACAAATTACAATCATAATTACAGATTACACGCTTATTTCTTTAATTACAAGCAAAATTACAAATACTTCATAATGTGCGGTAAATTATAGAAAATTACGGTCAGCTTTTTCAGTTACCCAACCCTGGCAACTTATCCTTATACCGGCACATTCTAACAAAAATGCCAGTAATAAAACTGTTCCGTCAAACTGGCTGGAAAATCGGCAGTTAAAATCATTCCAATCATAACGTGACGCTTCACCACACAAAACGACTTCCGACCATTCTCAATAACCGCCGTGTTTCTAAATACATCTTCCGAGATTGTGAAATTCACCGCCTTCCACTGCCTTCTCCCATACTAATTTTTTTAAGCCACACATGAAAACTTATATGTAGGTTATGACCGCCATGTGGAGGGAGGTTCCGTGCAATTATGATGTTATGAATGTCGTGTTGAACTATAATTCACATTTTTTTTCCGAATGTATAATTAATAGCCTACTGGTAGGTTTATAGATTTAGGTATTTTCGCTAATTGTTGATAGTGTTAATGACGCACGGTCATCGAATTCAAATGATCGGCGAAGGAACCACAGAAACAGTAGACCAGAAGGCAAACATAAAAAAAATAACGCAAAGGACGTTAGAGAGATGAGGGCTGAGGGGCTACTTGCCTCAGTAATTATCCCACTTTGCCTCAGTAACTACCCCACCTTGTCTTAGTAATTATTCCCCAGGGCCGATCTGAAATTAATCGCACGCGTAACGCGAGCTTTGTGACGGTGTCAGGGAACCTCCAGCAAAATGAGCACCGGCAGCGAAGTGATCAGAGTCGTTGTCCTCAAACCAAATGGACTCCCGTTCGAATTCTGCCACTAAAAAATGGTTGGTTGATTGTGTGCACTTTTTAAGGAAAAAATAATTACTTTTCGTGGCCCCTTTGTGTGTAGTGGTGTACTCTTATTTACGACGAAATTTTCGGAAGGTGAATTGATAGCAATGCGGTTAACCCATTTAATTCATGTAGTGGAATGGATAAGTTCGGCATTTCCTGTTTAGAACATGCACCATATACACTCCCGATACTCATGATATTTTCTGACCGATGGCTGTGGTCGCCCTCCATTCCATTGGGCAGATTGACGACAACATAAACCGTTTCAAAAATATAAAACATGTAAAAGATACAAAATAAAAAGAAAAATGTAGAATGCAAAATTTTCGAAAAGTTTTTTCTGAAGGTTAAAAAAAAGGGGGGGGGGGGAAGTTATTCGTGTAAATCGCAAAAGAATGCTCCCAGCACAGAAAAACCCCTTTGCCCTTTCACATTTCATATTGACATTTTAATTTCGCTTTTTTTTTTTTAACCCCCAGGAAAGCATGTGAAATTGATCTTCACTCGTATCGCAGGACTATTAATAAAAGCGAGTGAACTAATGAATAAATGATATAAGTGAATAAATGAGTGATAAGTGAGATAGGTGAGTGAATGGGCGAATCTGTGTGAATGAATGAGTGAGAGAGATAACTGAGTGTCGGATATAAGGGAGTGTGTAAGTGAAAGTGAGATCAGTGAGCGAATAACTGCATATTTAAGTAATTGAATAACTGATGATACCTTGAGAAAATGAGTGGATGAGTGATATGATTGAGTGAGATAGGTGAGTGAAATAGTGAAAATGCATAAGAAAATAAGTGAGATAAGTAAGTGAATCAGTGAATGAGTATATTAGGTGAGTGAATGGGTGCATCAATATGAATGAATAAGTGAGATCATTGAGTTTATAAATGATATACGCGTGGAATGAGTGAGTGAAACGGCGAATAAGTGAGATAGGTGAGCGAATAAGTGAATCAAATGAATGAATGAGTGAGGTAAGTGAGTGAATGAGTGAGTCAGTGTTAATAAATGAGTGAAGAAATGAGTGAATAAATGAGCGAATGCGTGATTCAAGTGAGTTAACGAGTAAAAAAGATTTTCCCATCGCACATGAATTCATAAAAAAGCAACAAAATAATGTTAAATTCAGAATAACGAAATATAAGAGACGTACAATTTGTCAGTTCCGGAAAATCGGCACAACTTTTCCTCTTTAAGAATCAAGTCTGTTCAGTGGACTACAAAACCTACTCAAGCAGACCAGTTCTTCACTTCCCTCACACACGCCATTGTCATATATAGGAAAAAGTGCAATCTGCCCAGTCATTGGGCATGGTCAAGAGAACCGCCCAAGTGGAAAAGAAATTACAGTAAAAAGCTTCTTTCCGCGGAAGAAAAACTCGTATAATCCACGCAAGAGCAACCACTTCCAAAATAAAATTCCTTTCACGACACGTCTCCGCAAAAAAAAAAGAAAAGAAAAGAGCTACGACGCACTTTTAGCCTACATTTCCACGACGACGCATTTCAGTGCTTCTTGGCTGCTATTATCCTGAGCAGTTGGTTGTTTTTAAAAGGATAGCCTACATTCAAAGCGATTATCAATGAACGTAAGTCGGTTGGATGTTAACGCTGTGTCTGATTGTCGCGGAGGTAATAAATCTGGTTTGCATGAAATAACTTTTAATAATAACTGCAGGTCATCGTTTGAGGCAGTTGTTTTATTTTTATTTGTCATACAATGTGTTAAAAAAAAGATTTCCTAATCCGCTTAAGGTCGTTATAAAAAAAAAACACTGCTGAAAATGTCCTAAATCGCAGCTGTAGTGTCGAAACGATCGTCACAGGCTTCTACTTATTTTTGCGTAATTTATTGAGTTTTTGTTTGTTGAAAATTTACGTATTTTTTTTTTTACATTGCATCTACGGAACTTAAAAACTGTATGATTAATGATTGCCACCACACTTTCTTTTTCATTGCAAATTATTTTTCAGTATCCAGGATTCTTTATTTATTTATTTTTTTTCAAATTATTTAATGTATAAGCCTTTCGTTTCTGAACCAACCAAAGCTTGCTTAGATGAATCGGCCAAGTTTTAAAGCAGGGGAATGGAACACCCAGCTATTCGAACCGTGAACCAGGTTCGGCATAATATTCATAATAGTTGAGTTGAGTCTAATACACATCATCATATCAAAAACTAAAACTGGTAAAAGGGACACTGCGCCAAGTTCCGAATGGTTCGGCCCTTCAAAAGAGTGATATCAACACACCAAAACATTCGCCAATTTAACCGCACCGAATAATACTTTAGACGTTAAATGAAAACCTGAACATTAAAACCGAAAGTAGCAATGGTCTAGTTTTCATTATTAACCTTCCAACTATTAGTCGGTGCGATTAACTTGGCGAGTGTTTTGGTGTGTTGATATCACTCCTTTGAAGGGCCGAACCATTCGGAACTTGGAGCCGAGTCCCTTTTACCAGTTTTGGTTTTTGATACGATGGGTCTTACAGCTGCTGTACTACACAGTCTGCGACGAATTAGGTTTTTTTAATGCTCCTTGGAAGTTCTTCAGATGAACTTATTGTTAGGAAGGGCGTGGTGGAGGTTAAAACCCTCTCCACCGACCTCCAACTCTTTAAGTCCTTGAAACGGGTCGGTTGGCCTTCGATTTAGCCTTCGCCAATTACGGGAAGCCTTTATTTTTTTTTTTATTGTGGTGAATTTCTCAGTCTTAGGTTATAAAGTAGAGTAATGAAAACTAAAAACGCGTCTTTGTGTGCAACCTTTCTCAGGATTAATTGGCGGTTTTAATTTTTTTTTTCAGACATTCTTTAGCTAGCCCAGCCAAACAGTGGGTTGCAATAGCCCAATGCGTGTAATTACGAAGTAGGCTATTTTTAAAACTAAATTTTGGAAAGGCAGTATAAATTAAGTAATTTACTATTCTTTGTTGTTTGCGTTTTGGTTTGTTCAGAGCATTAGGCAACTCCAAATTAAAGTTATTGTTTTTTTTTTCCGTTTTTTTTTTTCCAGTAATTATGGGGTTATATGAATGGGTTAAAGAATGTAGTTTTATGTTTGTAAGTCACAGAGCAATCAGTTAAGTTACAAATTACAATGTCCTATCTTTTGACCCAGTTAATACATCTAATTTGAAGTTTAATTTTTTTTTAATTTTAATTTTTTGGGACTTTAATTCTACCTGAAGCAAACTAATACTTGTATAAGAGAACCAACTCAATTTTGAACCTACATAGAAATAGGAAGCAAATAGATGGGACAGGGAATCCATGAGGTTCAAACGGGGAAACGTAGGATTATACATGGGGGCCGAACGAATGTCCAAAATTGAGCAGAATAATTCACGTAGTTGCTGAGGGTGCCTGGTAGTTCTCACATTAACCTTGCCTACCGGTTTGGCAGGGACTTGCACACTGGTAGGCCAGATTAAGGCCTTTTCCGTGTTAATGCAGTTTAATGCTTGTGTATAGTTGAATTGGCTCATTAAAAAAAATATGAGGCATCAGAAGGTCTCAATGTTGGTGGTCCGACTCAAGAGTTAAATTTTGCAGCTGTTGAAGAAGCTGCGCCTCTTAAGCCTTAGCGATCTTGGTTCGGACCCCAAAGTTGGTGTCAGCAATTTTAGTTTTGATGTCATGCTTTCAATAAGTAACTGCCACCAACTTTATGTGGTTTTTGCATATTACATTAAAATATGCACGAATCACGATTATCAACGGGAAACCTTTCTGTAACACACATTATTTATAACGACTTGTATTACAAAGTCTATAGTTACGAGCAAAAACACGAGCAAAAATTACGAGCTAAAGTTACGAGAAAAATAACGTGTTTTTGTGCGTCAGTTTCCAAAAGTGCTAGGTGGTGGACTAAAATTCTACTAAGTTTCATAGTTTTCACTTTTATTCACTGAAAATAAACACAGATGCAAACCTATTTACGTTCCCTTTTGGACTTATATGGCAGACTGCCTGAGCGGGGAATCGAACCTACGACCTTTGAAACCAAAGGCCGAGGTCCTACCGCTGAGATATGACACGGCCTTGTCAGTATGGCTCAGCGGTAGGACCTCGGCCTTTGGTTTCAAAGGTCCGCTGGGGTTCGATTCCTCGCTCAGGCAGTCTGACATATAAGTCCAAAAGGGAACGTAAATAGGTTTGCATCTGTATTTATTTAACTCTTGTTGAGCCTTTGGCTCTCCGTCTTTAATTTTTATTCACTGATGCACATGTTACATTACCGTTTCTTTTCCTGGATGCAGTCTCAGTAGCAAAACAAGAGTATAGCGTGCGATTAACATCAAAATACGTCTAAACAAGCGCGATTATATACTGACGTTGACTTTACATCATAATCATTGTTTCGTTAAATCGCTCGATGAATAAGAAACATACGATAAGGCCCCGCCGAGATACGATTGCTTGAAAAAGCTCAGTAAGTAGTTCATACATTAATTGAATAAGTTACAGTGTTTTGCTCCTGGTAAGTTACTGTTTCCAAGTTTTACGCAAGTTTAAGGCAATTTGCACAAGTAAGACTGAACAAAAAAAGCGGCTGCAGCAAGCGACTGCCTAGCCACAACCGTTCTTCTGTACACTTCCGCCACTTTTTCAACGAATATGATGAGGTGCACATCTCTATCCCACACTGCAGCAGCGATCGCTACATATGCAATTTAAAGCAGTAGACATCACAATTGCCGGTTAAAAATGTGTTAGCTTTTATAGGCCCAGTTTTAGATTTTAGGCGTAATTGTTAGCTTTCAGGCATATAATTTTAGCCTACCGTTGTAATTTCGTGAGTAGCAGCTAAGTGAAAATTGGGTTCGACTATAGGCCTATTCATTTATGCGACACGGTATCGAGATTCTTTTAATGAAGCTAATGTGTGTCGTTAAGGAAATTCTTTTGTTTTTTGTTTTTTTTCTTCCTGATCTTGATTGATCTTATGTTTCTAAGTGGTTCATCGAGTTACGTCGTGAAAGCCTATTACCTATAAGGAAACAACGATGTTTTAATTTGCCGTGGTTTTCAAAGTCCACTTGACTATACCGCCGAAAAAGACGACGGACGGACGGACAAAGTCTTTGCTATGGTACACAAGACGAAAATAATAAGACCAAAGCAGTTGCATGTACGGTGAATTAACTTGTCAAGTCACTAACTAAACGAGGCTAGAGTATAGAAGACCGTGTATTCTTGTTTTAGAAATCGGTATTTCCACCCCAACAATACAACTAGGTTGGTATGTCTATATAGCGATAACTACTTTTGGCTGAAAAATCTTCAAGCGAGAGATCACAAACAAACGACGGACATTGTCGCCCAGTACGCTCTAATTGCCCTGAATAGACTTTCACACGCCGACTGTAATCTCAGCCTTCACTTTTGTCGTTTCGGAATGAAGTTTGAGCGCATCGATTCGTGAATCAGCAGTTTTATGTAAAAAAAAAAAAAAAATGGCTGGATGAGCAATTAATAAAAGTATAGAAGAAAACAAAAAGAGGCCAGCTTGGTAGATTAACGCGATTATGAGATTAATGAAAAGATTAGGAAGTGGTTGTTTGTTCATCACTGAGGACTCACAAAATGTATGTTAATGATACATTGAAAGGAATTCTATAACGAAAAGTTAATGGCTCGTTAAACTTCTATGAATAACGAGAGCTGGACAATTTTACGACAAATTCAGTAGTTTTTAGTCACATGTATATACGTATATTCTACGTCCTATTTCACGCCTCTAAAAGTGATGGATTTATGGGGTGGGGGGGGGGAAGAATCACATTGCCCGAGGGGGGGGGCGGAAGGGTGGACATTTGTCCACGGGACATTGGCTCGGGGGGGGGGGTGGCCAATATCCCCTACGCACGGCTCATCCAAAGCTGGTGTTCGAAAATGAGAGCCAGCCGAATGAGAGCCAGCCCTAGGCAGCTGGTTTCGCATTTCACATTTAAAAATTCATAGCGGCCGTATTTTCTGCATGTAGTGGAAGGGTGACTCGTGCAGTCCTTATCCCACAACAATAGGAGTGAGAAGGGGAACAGCAAGAGGAAGAAAGGTCTTTTGTGCGGGTAGACAGATAATACGCGAAGATAATCCCCCGGCGCGCGAACAGCCCGCTTCGCTGTAGCGGCCAAGTTGGCTCGCAAATAAGCGGCCGGCGCGCGCTGGCCCGAGACGAATTTAGTAGTGTGAAATGGTGAGCGAGCGCTGAGCGCGAGACGAATTTAGTAGTGCGAAATCAGTATAAGTGGGGGCTCGGAATTGTGCCGACACGGAGTTAACCTAAACTCCGGAATTTTCTTAAATACTGACTCCTGTGTAGACCCGGAATTACAGTAACTTCGTATTCGCAATTTTCTTTAAAAGTGTCTGAAACAATCCGGAATTGTAGTAACACGGAGTTACCACAACTCCTGATTTTATTGATAATAATATGGTTGCGGTTTCTGATGTTATATGTACAGCCGAAGCGAGCGCGGCAGCACAATATTTCAAAATGCACAATATTTTCTCAATTTCATGAACCGAGTAACTAACCGAGTAACTAACCCCCCCCCCCCCATGCTATGAGTCTCCCCTCGCCCCATGTTTTTTGTTTCCCCATCCCATAACTTTCGAAAAGTTGCAAAATTATATCTGTTTTGATTTGGGGAGGAGGGCTGGGGGGGGGGGGCATAAAACAGATAACTGCCCTTTTAACCTATACAGCCAACATGTAGGCCTAGCTCTTGCAGAAAGAAAAAAAATGAGTGGAGGAGAAGAATAGAATAGAGATACGTATCAAAGGTGGAGAGGGACCTGAAAAAACGGCGATAAGACACGCGAATGTTTTCTGATGGCATTTTTTAAAAAATCTATCACAGTTTCGGTGTGGAGAGGAGGCTGACCACACCAGGATTTTCCCATACCATGCCATGATAGAATCGTTGTCGGTTTTCGTGCTTGCTTCAGGACTTGCGGCGTTGCGTTCATCCCCATTCTCTCCCCCTTCCCAATTAAATATGTGCGAAGTCTTGAGTTCGAGTCCCAGTCGGAGCAGACGTCTTTTCTTTCTTTCTCTGATTCTGTATCTTGTATTCTCACAACGCCAGTCTCTAATGTAGATTGTTTGCGTTGTTAACCGTTTCCCTTGTGATTTCTTCTTTACTTATGTGATTGCGTTATTTCTTGAGGAGGCAAAAAAAACAAGTTGCTTTCCTTCCTTGTATATGTGTGCGGCAACCACTGAAAAAGGCTGAACAGCTACTGAGGCTGGCTGGAGCCTGCAGTAGTGCAACCAAGGTCCGCCCCCGCCCCGGCAGTGCAGTGGTTAGTGCGCCCGGCTAGGATACGGGAAGACCTGAGTTTCGAGTCGCATTCGGAGCAGTTTTCTTTTCGTTCTTTTTCAGATTAGTGTATTCTCACAAGACCCAATATTAATATGGACTGTTTTGCTTTGTAAACCCTTTATCTCGCGATTTATTCTTAATTTCTTGCTTGCATTATTTCTCCCGTGGAGGCCAAGAAACAAGTTGCTGTCTCACCTTGTATATGTTTGTTTATGCCAACCACTGAAAAGGGTTGAACAGCTATTAAGCGTTGCAGGAGCTTGTTGCCAGTGTCCGCTCCGGTAGCGCAGTGGTTAGAGCACCCCGGCCTAGTTATTCGGGAGGTTCGAGTTCCAGTCGGGATAGTTTTCTTTTCTTCCTTTCTCACATTAGTGTATCTTATATTCTCACAAGGACAGTCTTTAATGTGGACTGTTTACGTCCTTAACCCTTTCCTCGTTATTTAAAGAGCAGTGGTACGACGTAGTATTATTGTATATAACTCTATGCTGGAGCCTTAATGGGTTAGCTGCAAGAAGCACTGCAGAGAGAAACAGAGGGGCGTCATACTGAAGCCGATGCTGTGAAGAGTGATTTCTTAGACCTAAAACGCGCGATTTTTGTTGCTGGAGAACGTTAGTTTAAGCCTAAGAAATCCGATCTTCCGTTGTGTTTTCCTCCATGTTTATGTAGTGCACCTTGTAGTTATGCCCTCCAAAGCCCATACTGGTGCCAATATGGAGGTAAATGTCACTGCTCTATACTTTATTCCTAATTGACATGTCACGTTGACGTCGAATGTCACCATCTTGATGGTGTTCGTCGTCGTTTCCACCTTCCACGGGACATTGCATGTCAGTTGGATGACGATTCTGCCTTCTTCCTGTTCGGGGTTTTTCAATATTTGCAGGAGGTACACATCGATATACGATAAGCTCTGGATATGGAGTTTGGTTAACATCTCTGTAACGTGTGGCGCAGTGCCAATACGGGTTACAGCACCGTGACTGAGGTTGGCGCTAATGACCTAGCTGTCGACACGCCATTAAGCCTCAACCCCCCCCCCCTCCTTATTGAATATTCGACTCCTCAGTTTACCGATGCCCTCGCTTCAACTGAACCAAATAAATCTTTAAAGTAATTCATCCCTTCTCATTTCCCCGACGTTGGCCCACTTCTCCCGTGAGCAATTTCCGTTTCCTACAGAAGAACAGCCAAGTGAAACTTTCGCAATTTTTTTTCGGGGGTAATTTCCTTCTGGTCCACCGCATGTCTCGCAACACGGTTCGTCCAAAATGCATTTTTTGTTGTTGTTGTTTGTTTCGAAGGTGATTTGCATATTTTTCCCCGTTCCCATGGCGAGAAAAGATGACACGTTGGTGCCACGCCTTGCTATTCCAGACATCATTTATTACAACTGACGTTCGCTGCGTATTCTACTCTGAATTTATTCTCACTGTTTTATTTTTTTACCGTTTTATTATAGGCGTATCGTCAAAGTACAATCTGTGGACGATAATATTCTGTGCGTAAACTAAAGCAGTTTGCCCATTTACTAAAGGTATACACAATTTTGACCACCGTGTGTCCTCTATTCGTAAGCCCCGGCGTACAATAGCATGCAAAGACCTTCGGGGGGGGGGGGGGGAGATTCTGCGGACATATTTTTTTGGCTGTTTAGAACGCCTTTTTCTGCCCTTCTTAGGCTTTTTTTTTCATTTTATCAGTCTCGTATGACCGTTCTCTAGCAGCGCCACCAGCAAACGTGGGCACAAAAAAAGGGCATTTTGTTATTTACAAAAAAGGGCGGCCAGCGAAAAGGTCCGGCCCGCAATTAAAAAAATTTAATAAAAATTGGATGAATTTTGTGGTACGAGGAGGGTAATCCTGCATGCTGGGATAGAAATATACACTCCTCATGCTTAACAGAACTCTTTATAACTGTTTGATATTTAGTCTGCATTAAAGACTGGCCTTGTGAGGATACACAATACACTAGTCTGAGAAAGAAAGAAAAGACTACTGCCCCGACTGGGACTCGAACCCAGGACATCCCGTTTACTAGCCGGGCGCTCGAACCACTGCGCTACCGGGGCGGGTACTGGCTACAGGCTCCAGCCGAGCTAAGTAGCTGTTCCATCTTTCTCAGTGGTGACCTAAAGATCACAAACAAACATACAAGGAGGGAAAGCAACTTTGCTTCTTAGCTCGGCTGGAGCCTGTAGCAAGTACCCGCCCCGGTAGCCCAGCGGTTAGAGCGCCCGGCTAGTAAACGGGATGTCCTGGGTTCGAGTCCCAGTCGGGGCAGTAGTCTTTTCTTTCTTTCTCAGACTAGTGTATTGTGTATCTTCACAAGGTCAGTCTTTAATGCAGACTGCTTGCTTCATTTACCCTTTACCTTGTGATTTCTTTCTTTATTTGTTTGATATTTGTTCATTAACAGTTGATCAAACTGAATGACTGGTTTTCTGTGAAGCGTAAAGTAATTCTGTAAATGTTTTCGCCTCCTTAACAAATGAATTTTTACGTAACGTTTATGCAAAAAAAAAATTGTTAAAAAAGGATTGTCAGATGACGTAATAAAAAAAATTAAAAATCAACGAAACATCTAACCCCAATAGTATTCAAGGCAGAGTTATTTTACGGGTAAAGCAAAGAAGTGAAAAAAAATTGCCTCTCAACGAGCACACTCCAGCAATACATCAAAACTAGGCTTTAATTTCCAACCTTTGATAACATTGTGGCCTAATTTATTCACAATTCTCATAAGAAATCATAAGATAATTACTGCAGCAGCCGATCGGTAAGGCGCCGTGTTGTGGTTTGCTCCCAGTAGGCTGCGGCAGTAATTGTCTTGTCGTTTGTTATGAGAATTGTGAACAAGACCTCAATGTTGTTATTCTTAGTGGTCGAAAATTAAATCTTGTTTTGATGAATAGCGGGAGTGCGCTTGTCGCGAGGCACTATTTTTTTTTCACGTCTAGCCTATCGCTTTTCTTTTTTTTTTTCTTTTAATGGAATCTGAAGGTCCGAACAAAACATATTCCATGTTGGCCATTTTTTGGAACATGTGAAAAAACGTAATACGTGTTAAAAGTGGAATACAGAGGTAGTAATTAATTTTGCGTAAAGTGCTCTAATTTCGGGCTTGGAGAATGCTTTCGTGTGGGTAAGTGCATGAAGAAAGTAGCGTACCATGAGATGATTTTTTTTTCGTCGGAATTATTTCGGAATGACACCGTCTAGAATTTAGCTGAACTAGATCTTGCGTCTTATTTTGTATCATAATAATATCCCCCCAAAAAACAATGAATTATCCTTAATTTGTTTTGTCTAATAATTAACACAGAAAATATCGGGGTTGTAAACACTGTGTCTTAGTCTAAAATGTAACAAGACTTTTCACCTATCTTCATACATTCAAGGAAATCAATGTTTCAACCCCTTAAAGGCACATAACTCCCTCCGGTATATTTTAGCAGTTTCACTCGATACATTACCGGAAATAGTTTTATATAAACTGATTTACCTTTCATTTGCTGGTCTAAGGGTACGATGCAGATGTCAGTAGTGGCGCTTGAATGTTATTAGGCTTGTTTTAAACGGCTCGGTCCGAGCGGTATTTAACTCCCGCCACATCGCTGGCAAGCCGCGGCCCTGGAGGAAGGATAATTAATCCTTCGCTCATGTTTGCGACTTGGTCGTACGATG